>JAQIXX010000897.1:0-44135 GCA_034700605.1 Willowsia nigromaculata
TCTCCAAAACGCTTGAGAGGTGCAACGTAAAATTTAATATTTAGAGGTTTTCGACTATGCTCTATTCAATGCAAAAAAAATTATTAAAATCGGTCATTGGCTTATCCATGTGGTCCCATTGTAAGTAAAAAGTACAACCGAAGAAACTCCTACCGGATGAACGTTTTGCGTAGTTTCAGTATCAAATGATATGCCATGTCAAAGTAAAAAAGTACAGTGCAGATGGATTTTTTTAGTCACCATTGACGGACATGACGGATAGTACACGCAAATGTATGGGGTATGGTCAGGTTTAAGAAGAGATTGAAATGATATTAGTGATGTGTTAGCACATTAACCTTGACCGTGAAGCAAATACGTTTCCCAAGAACGAGGATCCATAAGTATTGTGTATTTAAGATAATTCTTTTTTCCTTTTTCATTGCTCGAGTAAATCTCTGTGGGACATTTTTGATGTGTGTAATAATTCGTACATTTACATTTCCATACGCGCTTTATCCAGTCTTGGAAGTATGTAGATTTGGAACGGTGAACTCAGCTGGAGATGGAGTCTCCATCATGGAGATGCATTTTTAGTTGCATTCTTTGATGTTATATCAAATCGAGTTTTTATTAAATTTTAAGGAACATATAACGATTGCAATTAAAAATTACAATATTAACATTAAACCCCTTTTTTAGATGTAGCATATGCAAAGGAGGATTTTGACGGAGCTCGGTGTTTATTACATGTTGCAACTTGAGTAATACTTTTTATAATCAGTGCAACTTTTATTTGTTATTTTTTGCATTAGAAGTCTTATCCGTTCCATTAACAATAGTTTTCAACATTCTGCTGACAACAATTTTCAAAACGTTGAAAAGCATATTTACCTTATCTTCAGTTCAGTAACTTACTTTACAAAAATTACTCT
Source organism: Willowsia nigromaculata (assembly GCA_034700605.1). NCBI lineage: Eukaryota > Metazoa > Arthropoda > Collembola > Entomobryomorpha > Entomobryidae > Willowsia > Willowsia nigromaculata. The sequence continues at coordinate 915 of JAQIXX010000897.1, forward strand.
ATCATTTATTGAGAAATAAAACCAGGCATGGATCAAAGTTTTTGCAAAAATAAAATTTATATAGCATAAACACAAGTTGATCTATAACCATAATTATTATATTCTACATAACATGATAAAATGGTTATTGATGATTAGATGTCACTTTGTAATTCATTCAAAAAAGATTGTGTATCTGGATGTTTTTTATCATGTAAATGTAGGCATTTGATCATTATGAATAAGTGAATATCTTGTTTTTCCTGCATCAATACGTGTATTACGAGGATATGAATACATCGATCTCTAAATATAGAACAGAACGATAATAAGAATAAGTAATTGCCTGCGTGTCAACATGGCACTGTCAAATACTTAACTCAAATAATTTTGAGATTGTTTCATGGTATGTCTGCTCTAAATTTTCCAGTGGTGTGACTGACGCTAAATATAAAATGCAGTTTGTCAGTTTGTCAACTTGAGATAACTAGCCTTTGTGCATACATGTTTTTCAAACTCTTGTGAAACTTCCATTTAGTCTTATATGCTCCATTAAAAAATTTGCATAATATTTTCCATTGATCTTTATTATTATGTAGTATGAAACAAAATTTTATTCATAATCAAAATCTCACTGACAGAGCCGAAACAAACTAATGTATATTACACATAATTGCCATCAAAGTATTACGTGAGAATTGAACGAACATAAATATTTAACAAGTCAATGTACAACAGTGTTGTATGATAAACACAAAACAAAACAACAATGAAATAAATATATTACCTGTACATTTTAACATTATTATGGATTGATACTTTTTCAACATCTCACTCTCACATTAAATCAATGCGAGTAATCGAGAAATGAGTGAGGAGACAAATTTAGGCCTTTAATACCTGACCCAACTAACACTTTGCTTTTACTCAAAAGTATCAAATTTACATATGGTTACTTTTATGGATAATTGCTTTTCTGTGCGGTTATCTTTGACCAATTTACGAGCTAACATTACAATAAGCTATGATTTGTGTGGGTATAGTTAGTATGTGGTTGTTAGAATTTACAATGAATTATTTATATTGAGTGATTTCTTTCTCTGAATACCACAAAAATTGTTATGAAAAGAACTTTATATCAGATCAGATAATCCATTATGGCAAAAACTTTCATGAATAGGCATAAAAATCATAACACTTTAAAATGTTCTGAGTATGGGCAAGATGAATTATTTTTAAGTAGCTTCTGTTGTAATGATGGCACTTGTTGAATGCTATACCTAATTCGCTAGCTTCCATGAATATCCAAATCTGCAATCATCCTACAACTAACTAAACTAGACAAAGAAACTAGCAAACTCTAATTTAACGAAGCTATCATTGACTATTGACTCATTCATCCATAGCACAAATACCTGTGCTATTATTCAAAGTCTCGTATGCTTGCTTGGTGTTGTAAAGAGTAATGGATTTATTTACGAACTTTTTCATGTTAAATTTATGATGGAAGTTATAGCTTCAAGATGCAAACAAACGTGTACATTAAATATGAACTCGAAAAGGCTATTTCATAAACGCCTTGGTTTTCCACTTCAATACATGCTTACTGCTTACATTATTGGAGGAGTCACTCTCTACTCATTAGTTTTACTCATAATATTAACGATATGAGTAAATACAGTTTTGAAATATTTTGAAAATTTGATCATACCTGTTGCACTTACGCTAGGTTAGTTTTCGTTCTGTACATAATATTTCATCAATGAAAAGAATAGTAGCGCCAGTAAAGCTCTTAAACAATAGTTACTTAAACGTACATAGTACTCAAGTTGTGCTTCAGGCAAGGATACCAAACTCCCGCAGACGAAAAGACAATTTTTTGGGTAGTTGTCTATTTTGAGCAGTGACTTTTAGCACCCATGTCTGGTCTGCACCTACAGGTTGTGTACGTGACTTCTTCCTCGTTACGGATTTGCTGAATTTGAAGGAAAGCGAGTAAAAGTAGATCAAGTTTCAGTTTTGCATCTGCTGAATCACCTCATCAGAATACAAATTTATGGTTTACAAAGTTTTAATATGGATTGTACTTATACAGGCTGAAAGTATTATTTTAATTTAGCCAAATAAACAAATTCGGTGCAAGGGAAATCATCTATCAAGGAATCCAGTACAACAATATTCATGTGACGTATTGAAGCATTTTGAGTGAACGTTTTTGATGAAGATCAAATATAATTTTGCTAACTTGACAAGAAAACATACCTAGCCGGTATGAGAATTAAGTTTGTGCTGTTTGCATGAATGTTAAAATCGGTTTTGCGGGGGGTAAATGAAGAAAACGATTTGATGAGAAATTTTTAATGTGGTTGTTCCAATTCCAAGCCATGATTAAACCAAGGAACTAAAAATTCCGTTTTCAGTGATGCATTTAATTTTTTACTACAGGACTAAATACATATTATCTATCCTGAGTTGTTGAGTTTTCATGCATGATACTCTCCAATAATTTACTTTTCAAAAAAGAGTTTATTCGTAACAGACAATAAATTATTACAGTTACGTGCCAGAAGAATATTGCGAAGTTCTTGAAGGAGATGAATATGATACCCTGATAACTTACACCCGTAATTTAATCTTCTCAACTTGTGTCAATCAGTTGTGATTAAAGTGAAACTTGACAAAAATGTTCTGTAACAAAATACTAGCCTGAAACAGTGTACATTAAAAATTATTGGATCCCAAAGACTTGTTGTTTCTTTCTCATTAAATCTGGTTGACGTCTTTGTTTCTTTCAACCGTTTCCCCACCACGTTCTGTCCTGCAAGTACCTAAATGTGTAAACAGTGATAACAGTCTAGACAAGACCAAGACCACCCAACGATTTCTTTGAGAATTCAAACATTCAAGGCTCCAAATTACACATCAGCATGTTCTCCAAATCTTTGAATCCGTCATGTGGGTTAATTTTACTTGCTTGTTTTAACATTTATAATTTTAATGCTTATCAGCTTATGCACAGTTTGTAACAAATGCCCGATAAAATGCTTGACTTTATTCCGGGTTTAAAGTATTTTGAAACATCCGGAAAGAGTATTTTTTTCTTCAAATTTTTTACATGTCTAGTAAATTAATAATCACCACGTGAAACATGTAGTATTTACCCATGTGTAAACGAACGGATGTCCGGATGCATTCAAAGCATGTAAAATTCTCACGAGTTACTTTTTGCAGGTAATCCTGTTTGCAGTCATGCAAAACTAGGTTGTTGTTCTATTGCAGGAACCACTTTGTCCTTTTTATGTGCATGCAATATACGAGCTTCAAGTCCTGATTCGTTGTGTTGATATATCCAAATTAATACCGACTTTTCATCACGTGTACCTACTATTGTTAGTTGATACATTTCATCATCATGATGAAGATATACCTATGTCAATTGTGTTTACCTACTGTAAATGTATAGGCCTCCGGCAATCTACATTATTTACAACAGAATCATTATGTTACGATACTGCATTTTGCCTTCGTCGCATCTCTTAATCTCACAGACTTTTATACAATGGTTTACTGATGGGACTACATTTGTGCGTAAGCACTACTGAAAAATTGAAATAAAAAATACAGAAGCTTGCATGCATTGCGCGTTTATAAATAATGGGAATACACGTTCACTTGTTCAGTTCAGAGGTTCACATCATATCACCACAAGAAAAGAGAAGTCAGTCAGTCAGTGATAGTTGCAATGTTTATAATAAAATGCAGATAAAGTAAAAAACACACTTTTGACTTTGCTTTTTATATAAACATAAAACTTTGTCATACCACGTTATATAGACAGTGAATAAATAGATACACACTGATTTTGCTTGTTAGAACTTTTACTCCATATCAGGATTCACCATCACCACCCGAGTTTATGCATGGTGCGGTGGCATCATCGCATGTTGGTCATCTCAAATGTTTACTGAGTTTGGTTGCTTAATACGAGATTCATTGATTCAGTGAGTTTTAAAGAATCGCTTTACTTTTACATACACCACACCACAGACCACAAGCGTATGATATTCTTAAAAGTGTAGGCATTAGTGTACATTTTCCTTTTTTTATATAAGGTACATATATTTAAGGTTTCACTTTTTCTTTGTCAGTATGTCCTCATCAGTTCAACGGGACTGATGGTTACTTGTTATGCAGTAGTTTTCATAAGTGATAAATGCAAAGTAAAACTAAAAAGGACGAAAAAAACAAGTGTCTATATATTCTCGTGCTTTACATGCATTATTCTGCGTACCTTCTAGTCGCAGAGATGTTGTTTGCGCATTTATGCGTTTTGAGAAAATAGATGTGATTTTTCTTTGATTGGAAGATTTTTGTGATAAACTTTCTAAAATTTGCTGTGCAGATAATAAAAAGAGACATAACGTTTAGTAAACAATTTAACTGTTCAAATTCCAATACACAACATTATTCTTAAATTACGAAGATAACACACTGTTTTGTGGAATGGTGATTGGTGATATGTCAATTTTTGGTTTCTCACTGTAAAGTTACTTCTCCAATGCTAACTCGAAAGAGATAAAAAAGAGAGATTCAAGAGTGAACAGAAATACGAGGTGGAGATAGAATTACCGTTACCTTCATTAGTATTTTTCTCACTTGGCGAAGTCTGGTGCTTGTGATATACTTGTGTGAAGACGCAGGCCAACAGTGTCTGCTCCGTCAATTTGTGTGTTGTATGAGTTTTCAACACTTCAACAGCGACAAGCTGTAGTATGTATGTACCTGTTGAAATTGATTCTTCTGTGAAGTTTTAAAAATCGGTTGCGTACAAAGCATTCCACTTAACCTAGCGGTAGCGGAATTATCAGTTGAATCATTTGGTTTCGCAAAAACGTTCTCATGTATTCCAATTATTGTGGTGATAAATCAAGGTGCGGATTTTATGATCGATACGAACTCATGCAACACTTTTTGGATGTTGAAATCAATCTGGTTCTGCCTCTGTGCTACATATTGTAATTTTTAATGGGAAAAGCAATTATCTACTTGGAAAAAAGGGCTTTACAAGACTCGTATATATGGCCATTGGTCATGGTATAAATAATCATTGCAAAGAAATCACTGTACTTGATTACAAGGATTTTGGTAAATTAGCCCAAAGTGATCAAAATTAAGGCTTTGGTCTAGTCAAGTGTTCCAGTGTTAACATAAATTGTAGTAACTTCACATTCGTACACAAAATGGAGATTCCAACCATTATAACAACGCCCCCTGAGGGCTCCAGCAATAATAATAACAATAAGCCGGATGCTGAAAAACGCGCTAGGAAAAAAGCCATGGATATGTGTTAGTCATTATCTTATATACAACATTCAAGTCTTGTTCCTAAATGCATCTGACATTATCATATAGTCGCGGTTTGAATTTCTTATGCTAGTGCTGCTAGACATTGGCTTAGGATTAGTGATGGGCAATATAAAATACTCGGATGTCAAAAATGTTTATTTTTAAAGCTTTAATTTGAAAATTTTATTTTGCAGCTTCCATCAAATACGCCCACGCGTGGAGGCGTCCAAGTGCTTTCTTCACTATTGGAGAAGGCTCGGAAGGTGATGAATCCGATCAATACAATGAGTTTGATAGTGACGATGACACTATTCCCGGTCCCGCAGCACGCCACAGAAGAAAGTCCTTGTATCCACATTACTCTTCAGACTCTAGTTTAGGTAAGTTGGAGATGGACACTCTTATTGGTCACGCAAATATAAATATTATAATGCGTAGAAAAATGTCTTATGGAATTCATGCACATAAAAATGAGTACACCAGCTTCAAAACCGTCATCGTTCGGGTAAAATCCTAGACAAACTTAACTATGATGAAATGTCGTAAAGGTAATTAAAAAATGCCAAAAATATGACTTCTCACTGCGGTATTGATTTTTAATTTCAAATAACTCGTGCGGTAATCGTACTATACAGACTGAATAATGACAATGCATTGTAATTCTCTATCATGGAAGACAAATGTATTTTGCCTTGAACTTTGCTTGTTATTTTAAGAGTTTATAAGAATTGAGTAATTATTATATAAGAATATGCATTTCCAGATCAATGCTGCGTCCTAGTAATAAACCACGAACGCCATTAGTAAATATCATCATTAAATTTAGTCAGTCGTAGCAGTTTAAATTAGAACTGCACATCCACAATTCTAACCTAAAGGCATTTCAGAGAAATGGTGGACAGTGGAAATCTGCGTCGCAATTTCTAAAGCCATAGGAATATATAGGATTGAAATCCTTCATTTATCTTGCAAATCACTTTGTTTCACCCGATCGAATTACTTAGCATACTTGTTTACCACCTTCTCTTCAGAACAAATTCAGTGTTGGGGTTTCGTTAGGAGTGACTCTGGCAATTACCAACTCTTGCTTGGATGTTTTTGACATTGCTTTTACGTAACTTTTTTACGAGTTAAGAAGCCTAGCCATGGTTCTGGTCAGTTGCAGGGCTATGCATGCATATTGGTTAGTGTGCGAGAAATATAATCCGCTTGAATGGCTATGATTTTGTACGTGATATTGAGACTATAATGATAAAACTAGCAATAAATATCTTTGAAATTACCATGAACCTTTTGAACTCTACGACGGTAAACACCTATTTTTGGCAACGAAACAATTACACCCAGTATTTTATTAAATCGAGGGAAGTAAAAAAACTTTATTATTTATAAATTGCAAGCATTGCATTATATTTAAGACATTAGAATAGGTAAAGCATGGTACATGTAATAGGTGTAGGTAAATATAAATTAGATAACATGTTTACATGTTTTATGGCACTTATGTACACACCTTGAAAATCAACTCTATAACAAGCTAGCAAATCCATAGAGTAGCTTCTGTTTTTTGCGTCGTATCATTGCAAGAATTCTCTCCTTTCGTTGATATGGAAGTGACTGGACTCTAGACCTGGGGAAGATGCGATCACTCACAATATTTATTACTTTGTTTTCTGTCTGACTCCTTGCACACTATGTGATTGGTGACGATGACATCAATGAAAATTAAAATGAAAATTTTCTTCGCTCCTGCTGTGCAATAATACCTACTCATGACGCTCCGTAAAGAAATTTGAATGCAATTTGAAAAGCTTTATATTTGCTTTTACCTGATTTGGGTGTAGTTAGGTATCATTATATTATGGATATAACCCAAAGGTCAACTTAAAGTTGTTTAGGTGGTGTAGTATTGTTTCTGCTACTTATTTACCTCATTTACAAGCACGCGTGTATTACTAAAGTATCTGCAAAGGCACTCAACCCACTTATAAATTATGTCATGCAAAGCACTAGTGATTATCGGTCGTAATTACCTGCGTAATAATGCCTGCTGCAACTTCCATCATGCAAAGTGTCAAAAAGTTTAGTATTAAGATAAATCTCACATACCATTGCGACAAAAACAGTGGAAGGGCAATGACTTTGATGAATGTAATGGGGTAACCTATACAGTATAACATAGCTCGTCATAGGTATTATTTATTTACATAGGTATTTTCCGATTAGGTTTTAAAGTAGTTTTGATGTACATACACAAAACATGGAATGTTTACGCAGAATGGCCGGTGTGTTTTTGTGTTTTTATGCGTAAACACACATATATGTAAATAGCAAGCCAAAGAGACAAAAGAACGGGTTGAAGGTCAGCTTAGGTATTTCTTCCCAGAAACTATACATCATCGCATCATGTGCATGTATAAGTATAAACATACAAAGAACGTGAACAAAGTAATAGTTAAATTTTGGTTTTAGCCTTACTATGTGTTGTTAGTACTAGATTTACTAGCACATTAATACCTCAGAAGGGTGGAAAACCCAAGTATTGTATGCATTCAACATGTGCTATATGTTGTTCATTTATGCTATATTCACATGCATTCCATATTATCACCCAAAATTTAGGGTTAATAGCAATCCAAATCAGGTGTTTATAATTTAGAATGGGTTTATGCTATATCGTTGAAGATGGTATGAATTACTGTTCTTACGCACAATATATCTCATCGATTTTTAATTTTTTGTTAAGTAAAACTAGTTAAAATGTTTAGTCCAAGTTATGTGCATCTATACTTGTGGGAGTCAAGTTTCAAGATTTGATTTCTGTGTAAAATGATTTTCATCAAAAAGTTAGATTGTTTCATTTGCCGCAGTTTCCGGTGAACTTCATAAGTTTTGTTTTCCAAAACTGTGTGATACAGGGAAATAATGGCATGCTGCCCGCTTGCCCGTTGTTCTGATTTATATACACAGCATAGTGCAACAGTGCACGACATGGATAAGGATTCACCAGCAACTTTAAATTATGAATGTCAATATCTCCTAGTTAAATGCAAAATTTTCGGCTTTGTCGTTTAAGTGAAAAGTGTAAAAATAATATTCATAATCAGTAATTTTAATGAAAGGCCAAATCGAGTTTTAGCTAGCCATTGTGGAGATGGCATGCTTAGTAGCATTATTTTGTATTAAAAAACCGAATCAGTAATGGAATACACGGAGACTAATGAATCAACATTATGCAACCAAAATATGCCTACGTTTTCATTATCATGCTAAGTAATATGAAAATAATTCTTGTGTTCTCTAGTGCATCCCATATATGTATGTCGAGCTGATGAAATTGGTAATTGTAGAATAAATTGCTTTGGCAGAATATTTAATTTGAAGACAATTCATCAAACTGCCCGAGTTTCCTACGCTGCTCAAATCTTCTAGTAAAGTGAAGTTGATAGTTATCAATAAATTGTGAATTTAATAGAAAAAATATAGCAGTGTCATGATGAGAATGGAACTTGTGTGTGTATACTACATATATTTAAATTAATAGTGTTTTTTACGTGCTTCTATATTTTTAAAAACATGCAAAGGAGAAACGTTATGAAGAAATAATAGTAATGATTTTAAACATGCAGGATTTAAGGCAGCCAATAAATGGAAAAGTCAAGTCATGTAGACAAACCATTGAAATTATTTTCAAACACTGGAACACTGATTTTAAATACATGCTGAAGTTTTGAAAATCTGCAATGAGTATGTGTTTCTCATTCATCAGCCCACATCAAACAAGACTCACTACGAAGAAAGGAAAATTAGTTTTTAGAATAATTCCATGTTACAAAGTCGAAAAGAAATTCCCGAAACCAAAAATGCTTTTGTGCTGCAAGCTATAAACTTAACATGAGCGCATTAGTAGACTACTGTAAATACTTTGAACAAACATCAGTGCTGGCAATTTTTAATAATAATGATTAAATATGTTGCTCAATATAGATTTCGTGATATTTTGCTTTTCATTTTGTTGTATTCGGTTCCTAAAATCCGGCACATAGAATTTCAAATAATATGATTATGGCGATTACTACAACTTGTGTAACGTTATGTAAGAAAAATCCTTTCAACAAAGACGTCATTTCTAATTCTAACATTGGTGCATATGTAATGTTTTTGTCTGAATCGCTAATAAATAACTGGGTGATGATGGATGAATCACGTCATGCTGCTGAAGAATTAACATGTGCATGAAGGAGTAATGAATGATATGCATTTTAAAGAACATGCGAATGATGAAAACTGTGTGCAAAATATTGCCGATTGCCAATGCGTAGTCGATGTTCCAGGCTAGAAAAAACGAGTTCCAACAAGGATTAGTGTAAAGGTTCCTTATTATTATTTATGCAATGGAAATCCCAACATTAAACGGACAATAAAAACTGATTCTTCTAAAAGGTTTAAAATATTAGCTCACGAGGAGATCGTATCTGGCTGAAATATATATGACTTATGTAAGCGGTGACAAATAAATCACCTTAAGAGGCTGATATAACCTGAGAACAGTAGTAAAAACGTGTACAAACAAGAAAATTTAGAAGATTTATTGAAAAGTCAATAAAAATTAAATGGTACAGTTAGTACAGTATGCGTACAGGTAGCATGTTAGGTAATCTTTAAAGATGGTATAATGTCGCGGATTATTCAATATTGGGAAAAAGTAAAAGAAAATCTCGTTGGTTGACCGGAAGGCATTTTTGTATCATAATATTCTGTCTTTACTCTTGACACACATTTGGAAAACGTTTGAAATACGGATTTTTGAATGCTTGGATTAATGATACCGATATTTCACAAGGAAAACATGTAATTTTGCATATGATGTTTGGAAGTTGTTTTAGGCAATTACGATTAGAGATACAAAAACTACTCCGGCTTCATTACAAATTCACCCTCTTGTTACAATTTCATTGTAAAGAAAGTCAACCTTATATAGCATGACAATCATTCGTACATAATTTCGTGTTCATTACAAATGTTATCGTATTTTTTGGCAATAGAAATCAATTTTATAGATATTAATAGTACCTCTGTTAATGAAGTTATATTTTAAGTACCATTTTTGATGTCATCTAAACTTTTAAAAAGATTCATCGTGGTGAAAATAAAAGCTGGATAGTCTACACCCAAGTATAATTTATACTTGACATCTATTATAGCGGCAGAGAATACTTATTTTGTATTGCATTGAATGGAAATGGAGAAACACGTAGAAAAGAGTTCCAGTTTCAAAATGTTTGGTTGGGCGGTTTTGAAAGCGTACTCAACGGATCCATTTGCTCGTCAGTTGTTTGACGTCTTTTGCAACAATGAATTCAATGCAGTATTACCGACTCGTAAATAAATATATTTTTGTTTTTTAAAAAAATATTTGAATCCGTGTAATACGTAATGCATTTTCTCTAAGGTCACATTTGCATAAGATTCCATAAACACGGGATTACTTAATTTTCCAGAGAGTGACACTGAGCTGGGATTGGAAGTTGCGGAGCGTCGAAAGAACCGTAGGAAAAGTGTTGTCCCAATGCATCCAGGTCTGCAGACTTGGGTGGAAACCAAGGGACTCCTCGTCGACCAAAATGACGGGCGAAGACCATCTACTTCAGAACTACTGCCCATCGGTGGCAAGAAGAAAAAGGCAGCTTACGAAGATCTACGGGAGCTAGTCAACGCTGGCAAGATAAAGGAGGCAAAGTTTAGCGTTAGGGATAACGATTGGGATCTCAAGGATGAAATTCGATCTCGCCTTTGGCCATTACTTGACTCTATTCATGAAACTAATCGAAGCAGCTTAGATGGCTTCTATTGGGACACTGCAACCCAGCTCTATGGATCCGAGCAAGGTCAGTTTAATAGTGACAATGATAGCTGTAGTGGTGGTTGGTTATGGATTTAGCGGCAGTGGCAGTTGACCACAATGTCACTCTATTATAGCCCTAATGCATTAATAATTTATGAAATGACGCACATATGCACACACTGCTAACTACATACTCCGAGTGAAGTTGAGATTATTAAAAGTAGAATTATGAATCATGAACAGTTTCACTGCATTCTGTCAATTTGCATTCATTGTAGGAGCCAAGGCTGGTCCAAGTGAGGATTTGACTCTTCCGGGATTTACAGATCCGCAGAACAGACTGTTCTATGCGTTGTCCTCGGAGGGGATTGCACGTAGCAAAAGAATAACTTGTGTGGTTGGATATGCGTACCCTGAGATAACATACTGTCCTTTACTTCTCCCAGTGTCTTCATTGTTTCTTCATTTCATTCCGGTAATACTCTATTCCTCATTAGACATGCATGAAATTCCATAAGTCCACATGTCGGTATGCCCATGAATGAGGTCTTTGTTCAAAAGCGGAATTTTTTTCCTTTACTATTTCAGGAGGAAGATGCTTACAACTGCATTTGTACTCTACTTTCAGCTCGACACAAAGTCTTTCTGACTCAGACAAAGTCTCAATGGGATGTGGCTTATATAACTGCGATGCATCTTACAAAAAAGTTTTCCGTAAGTACCAACTCATGTGGTCTAAGAGTGTACTCAATAATTAATGCAAATTTTACGCACGCATACTGCTGTCACAGCTTTAGTTTCGATTCTTTTGATCAGAAGCAGTGCTATTTTCTGTTTTCGTGGTTTTTAATGATTCCTTTGTTGAGAGTTGCAAACAAATAACAAAAGTTAAATTGTATACACGACGATGATGATAACGTATAAATAATAATAACATCATCATGAAGATGGTGATATTAGTGATATCCTTTTTATGGGTTAGCAGCAAAATCACTGCAAAAAGTAAATCTTGATGAGATACTGTTTATATCATTAATTGGCATAGAATACATCATTATGTCTCAGTTTAAATTATGCAAAGCTTTTTTAAAATATGCAAATTCTTTTTTTATCGCTCTTTTAATCCGCTCATTTCTCTATTTCCCATTTGTATGCACTGTAGAAGCCGGCCTTTACATTCCTTTCTCGAAATGTCAAGTCAGGAGAGAAACTGGAGAATGTGTTTCAAGGATGGATTTGGTGGATCTTTAGGGATTTGCCTCTAACTCATCTGGTACGTACTAAAGCCTGTCTGTTGTTTGTAGATTTCTTTTATGCAAAGTTTCCTGATCATTATTATATTATCATTGCCTTATTTAGTAGTCTCATAATTTATGTAAAATTTCATGTTCATGTTCAATGTAATTTTATCGCCATGCATCGTTTACTCGCTCTGTTATTGTTATTATTATAATATGAAATACTTTCCAAGCGATTCTGTGAGGACGGGAAATTTTTGGATTGTTTTCTACGTACCTATGTAATAATCACTTTGCTTATATCTACTAATTTTCCAATAAAAAACTACATACGTCATTTGCCATTCGCGACTGGTGTCACGATTACGATTCAACATGTTCTATATGCATTATTAATACACTCTTATATTTTCGGAAATTCACGTCAGTCATCATCTACAGCAACACTATAGTCAGATATGTACGTTGTCCTGTCATGAGCGTTCTTATAAAATTTACTTAACAACTGATAAGATTGAAGATTAAGCTTAAAGACGCTTTCAAGTCCCAGCTCAACTTTGATTTTCAAGTGATCCTATGGTAGTTACTCTCTCTGCAGTCGTATAAACATCATTCGATTTCCACCATTTATAAATCCTTTCCTTTTACTCCTTGTACTAATTCAATACATCTGGACTGGAAGATGATGATGATGACTGATGATGAGTTATATTATGAGTTTCTGATAAAAGTTGCTGTTACGTGTTTGTGTAGATGTGCGCCTGCACAAACATAATGTGTACGTGTTGTGTTGCATGCAATTGAGTACAATGATTTGAAGTTCTGCTTCGTGATAAATGAAGAGAAAGAATGAAAAAAACTAACCAAGAGGTATTGTATGAAACAAACATCTTCCCCATACCCCATTAAAATAACAAAGCACATTTACTTTAATATGTACCATTTGAACTACTTATAGGCTCATGGACCAAACCATATACAAAGAAAAAAATGTATCGCTTAATGAATAACTAAACATGTTATCAAATCCGTTTTGTAGAAACAGTACTTTACTCTTTTGCCACTGCAGGTCAGAGTGATGGACTGTTTCCTAATGGAAGGAATAAAGGTGTTGTACCGAACGACAATAGCCATACTCCTCGCATTTACCAAAGCTTGCAGCTCGGATTCCGCTTGGTCACATTGCTTGGAGAACTCTGGACTGGAAAGTGCCATCTCAAAGTACTGCCGTGAAATCAGTGTATGTGCCCCTTTTTCTGAAATATATATACACATATTTGTCAATGTTGTTCTTAACGATGTCTGAAAAATCGCCTCCTGGACACCCTTCATCATCATACTCCGTTGGTGATCGGTTTGATGATGGAAGCTGCAGTTCATGCGACTCGATTAACTTTTATGATAGTTTTGATCTGGATGACAATGGGAGAGTAATTGTGAGAAAGCGCATCTCTGCGGTTAGTCGTAAAGTTAATGGGAATGCATGTGTTGTGCCTTCAGACAAAGTAGACGGAGATTCGGTGGAAGGGAACAATAATAAATCAGGGGGTGGTGGGGGTGGTAGTAGCAGTAGTAAGAATGGGAATGGAGGCAACAGTATTTCTAAATTCCTGACCGCTGGATGCAATCTCATTTGTTGTGTACAGATGACACCTCAAAGGCTGCTGAAGTCTGCATTCTCGATCCGAGCCTTCAGAGGCTCCGAGATCCGGAAGGTGTCGACAAAGGTGGAAATGTTGTTAAAGAGCAATAAGAGTACTTCCGCTCTCCCCAAAATGAAACGGTCCAAGTCAAACGAGAATTTACCGAGCAGTCAATCACAAATGGATATTCAGATGATGTCTCACACATTGGCCATTAAAGAGGTAAGAATAATGATGCGTAGATTGCATCCATTTTTTATTGCTTCATTTTTTATCGAGAATTTTTCTTTAGCTTTTCATGCGTTTATAGTACCAGTACTACTACTTATTCAACAGACGCATATTCATCTGAAATATGTAGTTTCTTTGAGTGTAATTACATGCATGTCTATTGTGATTCTAATTGGTTGAATATGCATATATGTAGCTTCCGTGCTCTTTCTTCCTGGCTTTATGAATCACAGCTTTTTTAAACGCCGAATTGTGCACACGTGCACCTGTTGCAAGTAGCAGTTGTAGCAAACTGTTGAATGATGTTCGCTTACAAATTTGCAAAAACTATTAATATACACTTCAATACTACTACAAAGAGCTCCAATTTTTCTATTATTGCTTGGTGCCTATGTAGATATCTATAATTTTGTGTTCGTGGGATAATATGTCCAACGTGTGGCGCCTTTTGCCTCTAACCATCATGCAAATTATGAATGAAAATATGGATAATGAATGTAATGTTGTTGATATTTTCCTCAATATGGATGCATGGTGTGGTATCTTTTGCTTACTTTTGGCAGTTGAACTTTTAAGTTTTCAAAGGGCGTAGTATGTAAAACGTAGCTGGGACAATTTAACGTGTAATGCTAAAAATGGCGATTTTCCTACACTGTTTCTATTCATGCTGCATTTGGAACTTTTCAACGTCGGCTTCTCTGTTCTTTCCACATTTCTTCAACGATGGTGCTTTTCCTTGGATAATCCGTAAACTAATTTATTATTGGTTTCTTGTAAAAACAACTATCATGGATGTGTGTTGTGTTTCTTTGTGCATTATACATAATGGGTGCTTTCCCTTCTTTGCGATTTCGAAACGATGATTGCTGGGTGAAGGGTAAAACCACTCCTGATCATAAGACTCATTCTATGGGGGTTTACTTATGTCAGGATTTTAAATCCACAGTTGCCTCTAAAGATTCTGTAAGTTTAATTAGTATGCCTACTCTCGTTAGTGTTTTCTTATCGTAAATATAATGGAGGAAATTTTCACAATGTGAAATGTGCCAGCAATAACTCTGATTTGAAGCAACGTTTGAAAGTGTAGCCTTTTGCATTATGTCATATTCTTAATTCCGTTTTTTTAAATCAAAATTACAGCTTCTAGTCCTGTGGCAGTGGTTACCAGTCAGAATTACCATGTACCAGCCGGTCTTACTTTATACTAGTGAAGAGCATGGATGCTCGCTTACCACATTTTTCAATCGAGTTGAAAATCACGAGCCAACACTTTTGATAATTAAAACCACAACAGACGAGGTATGGGATTGCGTGAATCACCATTGACGTGGAATATGTTTTCGAGTGAAAGTAGATATAAAGTTTTAATGACACACAGGTTTTTGGAGCATACTGTTCAACAATGTGGGCCGCGAGGAATCAAAAGGATGAACGTGGAGAGCGCCAAAGGTATTTTGGCACAGGAGAAACATTTCTCTTCACACTTTGGCCAGAGAAAGTTCGATACTCTTGGGTGGGCATTAAGCCAAGAGTAGATAATTCGGACGGAGAAGGTGAAAACGAAGATTCGCCAAATCAAAAGAACTCAAGAAGCCGAGCACGTGGGGATGAACTTTTTATGCATGCGGATACACACATGATCAGCATTGGCGGAGGGTAAGTTTTCATGAATCCCTTCGCGTAATGTTCTCATTTTACGCAAATCATTTTCTCAGCGCATTCCGAATTCCAATGGAACTTTGAGATAATCAAAGTTTGTTTCTTTTTCTGCAGCCAAGGTCAAGGAATTTGCCTAGACGAAGATCTGCGGTTTGGAAAGTCTGAGTCTTGCTTGACATTCAATAATCCCCCGCTTTGTGAATCAAAAGATTTTGAGGTACGAGTTCTAGAAGTGATTGGATTCACCGGAATGTAATAAAAAATCAGCAAAAGTCTAGTGACCGAGTCGCATTTACGATCAACAATTCTATTCTGCTTTATATTGGTTTTATAAATGAGAGTGCAATAATTTGCTCTGTGTTATAGTTTTGAATGTGAATTTTTCGTCAAGAGTATTTGTTGTTTATAATAATTTATTTACGACAAGCGAAACGCAAGTTTTGTGTTTTGTTTCGTTTTTTGTTAGTAATAATGATTACCTCGAGATGAAAGTTGATAAGATATGCATTAATACTTATACTCTATGTATATAAAACTTTGGAGGATTTCTGAGAAGAATATTAGATGAAAGAGATGACAGGTACATGGAATTTAGTCACAGAAAATACTTTATGTTTTGATAAGCTAAGCATCGCATTTACCACCTAACATTGTAGTCTTTCTCTCAACGATATACTTACCATTTAGATTTTTGCCTACTTTAATTTGAAAACCAACCTAGCCATTTGCATTTTATAGCTAACGTAAGGAAAGGTGAAACATAAATGCAATTTAGAAATCTATTTAACAAAATAAAAAATATAGTGTATTCTTTTATTTGCTCGGTTTAGCATCTCTCAGAAGGTGATTTTAGAAAATAAAAGGGCGCATTTTTTAAAACAGACATGCATTTATGGAGTAGTAAAGCAAGTAGAGCAACCAATAACGAGTGGATTATACTTCGATGTGATACATCAATATATCCGATGAAACAATTATGCATTAAGCTAGTAGAGCGAGAACGAGTCAAGTCTACAAAATAAAAATATTAATAATATGTATCATATTCACAACGAGAATATCATATCTGGCTTATCGGAAAACGTCGCTTCGAATCTAGGAACAATCATCCAGCCTGAATAGTCCCTATTTTTAACCAATGAGAAAAAATAATAACTAAAAGGATGTCAACTTAAAACATTTCTATATCTCTGATGATTGATTATTTCAAAATAATAATTTATGTATATTTAATGAATGAGGTCAATAAATAATCAACATGATCATAAAAACTGAGTAATAAATTGTACTAGTTGCAGCCTTAATTTTCAGATTTTGGTAGTAGATTATATTACTAGACTCGATATTTTCTTCTGAAATGTTGAATTGAGATTTAAAGTTAATTTAGAATAGCTATTTATGATGGTTGTATGTATAGCTAAAGTTGTAATGGTATATGTACTTATGCCATTGATTGTTAAACACAAACTTAACTTTAAAATGTCTTAGCCCAACGCGAAAGAGAAACTCAGAAAAGTACTGCTTTAATATATAGCTATGTTAGACTGAACTTGATCATAATATGTATTTATTATTTAAGAAATTATTGTATCTGCGAGTACCTCAGAAATGGTTTAACATACTTACCTACACCAATAGTGATTGTAAGTGAAAAACATGTATACTGAATACTGATAGTAGTAAAACATTCCGAGTGAACATCAAATGTCGTGAAATTGTTTTAAAACATTGCGTTTTGGAACAAACCTTAATCATAGTAATAAATCACAACACAGCATTCACACACTACAACAACCAAAAATTTTACTCCTATTCCTTGCCATGATTTCATCGTTGCAAAGTTGCAAGCAGTAAAGATGTTCGGTATTTCAGTTCAGTACGTAGTATGCGTAAGTGCTTGAAATTTTCACCATACCCTACCAAATCACATCTTCGAAATTTTTCATGAAAAAATCTTTTAAACGCGAATCGAGACACTGAATATGACAGTGATATGCTTTTGATGTTTGGATTTTAGCTTAGTTCCAATTAGAAATGAGGGTAGTACTTGATACAGTTTCAAAGTTTGATTTAAAGACAGCTTTTAAAGGATCAATAGGTTAATATTACAGAATTGTCATACTTAGGCATGCAAAAAAATACAATAGAATTGCTATTTACTAAAGCATAGTCACGTATAAACAAGTAGTTTGTAACCTTAATGTGTTCCAGTAATTTGAATACTAGATTTAAAGAACTTAAATCAGCGAAACTGTAGTAAAACATGTGTAGAAGAAATATGTATAAAATTCGTTACTGCATGTAGTAAAATATTAATGTATAAATGGATTTAAAATCTGTACACAGAGAGTTGACAACAAGTTTATACACGGTATAAGCCTTCATAAGTAAATTTCAAAAACCCATCAAATTTTTGTGCATTTTGTTGATGGAAAGTCATGAATTATCAAATCTGACAAATAAACAACAACTGAGGAGAATCATGCAAAAACGAACATAAGAGTTGTGGAATATGTAAGACTGGTGGAACCGTGATGATTAATATGGAACATGGAAAAATTTGTAGATGATACAAAAATGAATCCCAAAATTCCAGGTAGTAGAAAGAAGTACAAGCAATATTTAAAATAGAATCGAATCGCAAAATGAATCCTGCTTGTAGGAAAATTATGTAATTGATAAATAGCTATAGTGGTTTTCATGAGAATTTTTATAGCACGAAAGTTTTTCTTACACGCAAGACAATCACATTCAATTGGTTTCAATCAGTCTTCACCTTTTCGATTTCCAGCAGAAGAACCAATAACCAGCCAACTAAAATATTTTTATGGACATTTAAGATGATAACCTGCATATTACCTGACCTTACGTAAAAGATATAATGCGTACTTGGTCGTTTTCATTTGCAATTTCTCCTTGAAATGTGAAAGTTCCAAGAGCCTCAGCCAGCCTTTTAGCTTTCAATAAACCTAAAATTAAAATCATGATTCATGACCTTATCCGTTGGTTGAGTCCAATAACATATATGAGATATGCTTAAATCATGCGTCAAAACTACATCGAAAAACATTCCTTCGATCGGTTAATCATTAATCAATCAGCAACAACCATGTTTTTATGTATTCTTTATACTTTCTGAGCCTCAGTCTGCCTGAAATAAGTAACATTAACAATAACATGTATCAAGTGTTCAATAACTTATTTATATTATGTGTAATGCTTCAATGTAATAATTATTTAAAGAAATAAAGTTTGCTTCTCTAATCTAAAACATTCAGTATGCATATTTTCATCAGTTTATTTCACATCCAGCTACTAAAACTTGGCATATAAAAAACAGGGCAGCCTTTATTTCTGAGTATTGAAACAAAATTGGGGTATGAATTTTTGTCTACCCATAATCGATTGAAGATATAACAAACACTTGAGGATAACGCCGTGCCAGTGTATTTTTATAATGTGAAATGCGTGTAATAAAATTGCAACACAAAAATCCATCTAATTATTATCATCCGTTCTACCTTTATATGTAGCCTTGAATTCATGTTGGTGATGGATGGATATTGTAACTAAAAAAATAAATAGTTTACATTAATAGGTAGTTTAAGCGCAATATTATGCTTTCCCTTTTCTTTTCCTTTTTACGTTACAGTTACAAAAGCTTATCATGAAATTGTGTATATCATATATTATTCAGTAATGGATGAACGTTTTATATTTCACTATAGTGATAACACATCTCAAGTTTAAACTACAAAGCAACACAAGTAACGCGGTAAGTTAATTTCATATACAGATTTACGTACTACTTTAAAATACAGAAGTAACTACGGTTCATTGACTCCGGAAGTGATATAAAGATGCATCCATCGGCCATGATGACTTCCTATCAATTCGGAAAATTGATTTACCCTTTCGTACATGTGCATGCCAATATGCTTTAGTGTATTGAAAATCTAAATAAAACTGAAAAAGTTAAATAAGACGAATTAAGCCTGATAACCTAAGTCAACATGAGCTGAAAATATTTGAAATCTATTGATATGCAAAGTGGTAAAAGGGATTTGTCTAGGACACTTGAAATTTGTCATTATTCTATAAATAAAACAAAAAGTAATTAAACAGAACAACGTCTCTAAAACTTCAATGTATTTAAAAGCATTATACATCCATTAGTTCATAATTATTATGAGCAAGCTGTCAATGCAATTCAATGTACAGGACAGATAGTATATAAAACATTAAAACCTTAAAAATCAGGTCATCATGCAACAAACAGTATGAGTATTACATTCATATAAATGATGAAATATCATAGCAATGTGTAGTGATGGCATTATACTGAATCACTCAAACAACTCTAATTGTAAAGAAATTAACACATTCAAACCCACGTCATGACAGAAAGCTTCCTTTTCTACATCTAAATAGAGTGTGTAATAGTTTTATGAATGAACTCCAGTGCCGTTCTGCTCCCAAAGAAGTGATATGCTACCAGTAGTAAGTTGAGTATACCACCCACGACCCACCCATAATAATGAGCAGGACAGTTTCCCTTTTCAGCGAGCCTTACTTAGTTAGTAAAATTTAAAAGTGCCGTAATCATTTTCTTTAAAGTTATATCAAAATATTGGAACCGAACATTGAGTTTTATAACTTTCACTATGCATATTAAATTGAGTCAATAACAACGCTCAATTTTCAGAAAAATGATGCCTGATGAAAAGCACACAACGATTGGGAGGACGACATGAGCAAGATACATAGTCAAGGAAAGTAACTTGTCATTCATGAACCAAACCAAAACAAGTCTGGAGAAGACCTTCCGCTGCGCTCGCTCACTGGCAGGTGACCCACTGACTGATCGTGATCGTGAATGTACCTAGCTGTTTAGCTCTGATTGCAATACATGCTGTCACTTCTACGCTCACTTGATCTTATCTCTCCATGCTGGTTCCTCAGTGATGGATCACAATTCGTTTTTCCGAGTATGAAAGTTGCTATGAACAGACCAAGTAGTTATATACGTGTTAGATATGCATACAAATGTGATCGCATAATATGCTATTTAGGTAAAACTGGTAAAAGAAAAAAAAAAGTTTTTAAAGTTACATAATATTGCCGTTGATGAGACTGATATTCTGAAGGTGAAAACAGATGGAAAGATGCATTTGAAATAGTGACGCTTGTAATCAATTTCGATTAAATTGACACCTTCATTGTGATCACATAAATCAAAGGATATCTTTTTATGAGAGCATCCAACTTACTATATTAAACCGATCAAACCTACGTATGTTGGTACATGGCGTACTCAAACACTAGAATCTGGTTTCGTTAGAAAAGGCCTTGGACACTGGTTGCATATTTTACTAGGAAATCTATATAATGCTTATTCAACTCAACAGGTGCATTGGAGAACCAAGACCAAGGAAGGGGCAAGGACGACAAAGGACAAAATTCAAAATTACATCTGTCAACTAAAGAATATAAAATAAATCTACCTGCAATCTTAGCATGATTGGTAAAAATATTATTCACTCCAAATATAGAAGAAGCTCGCCTTGAATGGGACATGATTTGATTACCAAAAATGCAATAGAGTATCAATATCAAAGTGCATTCGGTAACATCATCATGAGAAATGTGGAGAATCAAAAGGAATCTTCTAAGTTCAGTGATGCTTTCCAGCGCATGGCTAGAAAATAATTTAGGCCTACACATATTATGGTATTATGGTAGACAAACATTTATTGACGATGTTACATATAGGCATACACATAGTGTTGTAATTTATGTGTCATCCAATTTCTACGAAATAATTGCAGTACTAACAAAAGTTATGCTGGATAACTGACGGAATGAAGGTATGTATTTACACTTCAGGTATTTTGAGTGGCTCGAGTTCATTCATGCAAATTGTTCACTGCAAATTCCTAGATTAATGCCAGTGAATCATTGCAAAATACTTGCACATGTCATCTCATAATTTTAAAATTACGAATAAAAAGAAAATCATCACCCATTTTCACTTCTTTTTTCAACTCAAAAACACCAATATGCTTGAATTTATCGGTCCGCCTTCATATGCTTGCGTACATTGCACCTAACTGCATAGATGCATCTGCAATTGCACAAATTTCAAGTGTTCTAAATATGTACATAAGATTATTTTTATGAAGTCGTTCGCACCTTGTGGCTACAGGGCAGGCTCTACTTTCATGATCATAACAAGTAACACACAAATTTCGCTTGTTGTCACTTATGGAAATGGTGGGATTTTTATGTTCTTTTTATTTATTCTTTACCAAAGACAAAACTAGCACCACCTTTTCAAAAGTGACGAGTTATCGTTTGTGAAGCTGTGAATCAAATAGACAGACATTTCAAAGACGATAATGAAAGTATAAACAACATGATGTCTCTTGTACTGTACATGATACAAGCATTAATACATCCTTCTTTTAACATCATTGTCTACTTCTTCGAATAAATGAATACCTCAATGACTTAATTTATGCCACCCACCTTGTCAAGGGCTATTGCATTAAACTATATAGCTGTTTCTGTTACTACATAATATATGTATGTGTGAATAAAATTATCAAAACTCACTTTTTGAAATCAATGCAGGTGCTACAACAATGGTCCATATCTATATTTTCTATCAATAAGTAATTAAAGTTGTGGGTCTTTTCAAGATACCAAAGTTATTACTCCAGAAAGGAGATGATGATATTTATTTATCAATAAAAAATACTGATATTTGTTGTTTCGGTCCCGCTGGTTGGCTGTTGTCTGGTCTCTGGTATAACCAGACGTTCAAATAAAAGTGGCTGAAATTCTTTTACAACTTTTTCTGCAATAGAGTATATGTGATATTTGTTTATTTGTGACGACCAATTGAAGCTAGCTCTTTTCAGATTTTCTAACCCTTGAATCGTAACGATGAACTTACTCTAATGAAATATAATATTCCATCAGCCCAAACTTTGTCCAGTTCAATCGCAACAGCATATTATCACATTAGATCCATCCAAAATTGATCGAATCTACGTATTTTAAAACAAGAAAATGCATAAATCTTTTCATTCATGCGTGTAAATATAGATGGACTTATTGAATATGTATGTACATAAATGAGTCATACTGCCAGGAGTATATTTTTATAAGCAATGTAAAAAAAACTTGTCACATCAGCGCAACCCAAGCAAAAAAGACACTAAACATTTTTACATTCTTACTGAAATCTACATGCACAACATCTTACTGGAACAAGGATCATGAACATAGCAAACATGTTGATGGTGTCCTTTAAAATGTATGGAACTGTAGAATGTAAATATCTGCTTCTTATAAGCACACTATTTGCTATCATGAGAGGGAGTAAATAGCACTGTCAAAAGAGCGTAATAATAACGTACAATATAACCCTACGTAACTCCGTTCTCCATAAGATAAAGTGCATGAAGATCTCCTTATTTATCGCACCACTGCTACACAATGAAAACTTAATGGAAGTAGTAAGGAAAGGATCGTTGAATGAGAAAGCAACAGGCATAACATGAATGCAAGACAAGAGATCCTTTCAACTCTCGGCTCTTCAACAACAGCAACAAGACGAGAATGGGTAAAAAAGGAAGAAGAGATTTTCTTCGAAGATCGAAATAAAGAGACCATTACATCTCTAGTCTTCACTTCATGGTTGAATCCCTCTTAGCTCTAGTACCGATGCTGTGAAGGCATTATGCATGCAAGTGCGTCTTTCTTACGACTTTTTTAAAGTCATTTTTTTCAGTCAGTCAGTGGGACTGAAGACTTGAGCCGGCTCACATCACCAAGTTGTGTAGCTCAAGAAAACGTCATCTTACCTCACGCACAAACAGTATAGGAAACGCAGGCAGCCTGGCTTCAGCTTTACTTCGTCCCAAGTCCATTCATTGCCAACTTTGATAAACAACTGCCTTTATTGTTGCTTCTTGGTAAATCCATCTTCCGGTTTATTGTTGGCAGACAACTTTTGTTGGAATCCACATTGGAACATTTTCACTCAGATTTCATAAAAATTGCACAATAGTTCTGTGTTGTTTTTTGGGTTTATATTGTTCATGAGTGGATGAATAACTGAAGAAAAGTTATTCATTTGACAAATTTTTCATATAGGAATGCAATTCTTGGGAATTATCTCGGATTAAATAATTAATCAAAACCATGATGGATGTGCAGCAAACAGTCCCAGGCTGATCGTAAACCCAATGAACCTTGTTGGCGAAGCTTATTTGGAATGATTGCTCATTTTCTTTGTTGGACTTTGTTCGGCGTGCTATGATGGCTTTTGTGCTGCGATAATACTTGCGATTTGGATTGTGTTCCTACTTTCTGCATGTTCATATGTATGTGCGGTTAGGTGGCTTGAATCGGAAATTAAATTTAGTTTACAATAAATCTGGAACTGAAAATTCCTCAATATTATAGTTTTAATCAACTATAATTTAAGTGGTGTATTTATGCATTTGGTATGATCTATGGTGGTGGTTTTGGAGTGATGTTGTGAGTAAATGTTTCAATGGCCTTGGCGATTGTTGATAACAAAGAATATATGAGTGCCTTGAGGAAGTTTTAAAGTGATAAAAACCCAACATGACATCCAGCAACAAATTATAAATCTTGCAGCATTTCAAATGAGTTGACTACGCACCCCTCCCATAGGGAGTCCACAGGCACTTTTATAGATCTTCTAGTCTACTTTTGTATTTTTATAAAATCTATTTTTGTTCGTTCGCAGAGGAGGAAAATATTCAAATGTGTTTAAAGTTTAAAGCCTACAAAATCATATCATCCTCCATGAAATCATGAAGTCTTCACGGAACATTAACTTTTCAGTTTGTGATACCTGCATATTTGATGCAATTCCACGGTTTAAAGTCAGGTGGAAAGTAGAAAACCTTTGGAAATGGTAAGTGAAAGAAAAATATCAATGTGAACCAACACTAATACATACTTAATCCGTTAATTAAATACTCTTTCACTCATGCACATACAAGTGGCTTCAAACCGAGCACCCAGCTTTTCCTTACCTCACACGATTTTACGTACGATGACATAAATAAATACATAAATCAGTGTAACGATGTGAGATGAATCTGTTTTATAAGTCTTTAAATTGTAGACCCAGTGCAGACATAAACTTGCTTTTGAAGTAAATGCCTGTTGGCTCCCAAAACATGCATTATGCGTTATACGTACCGTTTCCTGAACATTCTCTAAGCTATGTAAGTGTAGGCTTGTTCAGAATGCCCCACTCGATATCAGTCGTAGTATTCTAACTATGCATGTTCTGGAACCGTTTTGGTTTGGCGATTCATGTATTGTTTTTATCTTAAAATTGATACTTGAATGAAACGGTTTTGAAGGTAACCGGCATACCCAGACCTTATCGGAAACGGCGCATTTCAAAATGCATATCGAGTTTGCGATCGCATATTATAAAAGATGCTCAATCATAGTTATTGGACCTAGATATTTGTATATAAGTCTGTTTGCGGTGGAAAAAAATTGAGATGGACGGACAAGCAAGAGCTGAGATAAAAACTA
Source organism: Willowsia nigromaculata (assembly GCA_034700605.1). Classification (NCBI taxonomy): domain Eukaryota; kingdom Metazoa; phylum Arthropoda; class Collembola; order Entomobryomorpha; family Entomobryidae; genus Willowsia; species Willowsia nigromaculata. Next base: position 26,450 of record JAQIXX010000897.1, read on the forward strand.
CTCCTGATGAAAGTCTGATGCGACTCCTCCCCTTTAGCCTTTCAGTTTTAACATTCCTGCATGAGTCTTCGACTTGTTCTTGATGCGTGATAACTATTAAAGTGTCGCGCAGATAAGAAAGACGCTTCGCTGTTGAAAAGTTTTACCATTACCATGATGGCAGTGGTTGTCATTATCACCTCATCTTGATGTCTCCATTTGAGTACATGTGGTTGGAGGTGGAGGTTATGTTGATCCATCTCGTACATATTACATCCAAATATTATCCATGATGTTGTCAAAGTTTGAATGGGGAGGAAATTAGGTCAATAATTAAATTTCATTTTATTTACGGTTGTCTGGCATGTGAAAGTTTATTACGGACCAAACAGGTCAAAGCTTATCATGGCTCATCATAAGGACAATTTGCAAAAAAAGTTGAACGTTTCAATGAAAGTATTATGGCAAAAGCAGCAAGTAAAAACTCAATGAAACGGGAATAAAGCTTATGCTTAGAGGCAAAATGTTTTGATGTACGTATTTACTTGTATCTTTGCCGATCACTCAGTTTGCTTCCTTATTAAATTTTACTTTTTTACCAACTTTGAAATGAATGAAATCTTACATATATCTGTGCATTTGCAAATGTGTGGTATGCATGAAAAATTATCGTCTCATGCAAGAACTGGTATGAAATCAAACGTTATATAAGTTCCTTGGTATAAGTACAATCAGCAATATTGGAAAAAAAGTACTGAATAACAGATTTATTTTTAATTATTTATAATATGAGTGTCTTTACAATTTTCAGTGTCCTACACAGCATTATAAAAATGACAGAACACATACGACATACGTGATATGGGAAGCGAGACAGTTCTAAAGTATTGCGATAAAGATACGGATGGTGTAGGCAGGCAGGAACTGATACTTCCTCTACACTCATCTTCGTCTTAATTTGACAATATATCTGAAAAAATTCATCACATTTTCACAATAATGTCAATGTGCCTCCTCCAGCATGTGGCAAATGCGAGTTATCATCATACACTCTTCCAAATGTCACAAATCATGCAATGCAGAAGTATTCGAGAATAATATACAGCACATATTTTAATGAAGCAACATTCCAGCCAAAAGTAAAATTTTCGACACGCTAGCAAATTTTATTATTTGATGACGATTCCCTATTTCACGGGCTCCACTCAGCTTATTTCCAATTTACGACTCCATGAATTCTCTCCCCTGTGCATACAAGAACTCTTAAATTAAATCAGAAATACTAATAACTAAATACACATTACCTAAAAGGAGGATGTGAAGCAGAGAAGCAAGAAAACTTTTATCCATCTTAGGACGATATTCGTATATTATGTTTTAATTCCAGAATATTGCAGAGGGATACGTTAGAAGCGTTAGTAAAAGGTTGAGCCAACCAGACAGACCAATAAAGTAAATTATATGATACCTACACGTATAATATTGAGAAAAAGATGTATGCAATGCAACCGCGGTGAAATATTATTTGTTGAAATTGTTAACATAACTGAAGAAGAGTGAAGTTTGAAAATATTTCAATCTTCGGATGTCCTACACGTAAACGCATTTAGATAATGCACAAGCTCAGACTCCACCACTCCTTACTGGAAAAGTTTAACATTCTACGTTACATGCAAGTGCGTATGCGGGAATGAAGTAATCATAATAACACAGCAAGAGCAGATCACATATCGGTCGGGTGCGAAGCTCAAGTCATTTTTCGAAAGGAAGCTATTAAATCATTCTTCTCCTCCTGAGCAGAGTTTGCTCTTTTTCCTAAACTGTGAGTCGATGCTCTTTTCAACGAAATATTATGCAGCATACATCCATATTCCATACCTTGCCTAGCTCCTGGAATCCCAAATCAATAGTAATAACAATAATAATGTAATACCCTTCGTTTCACTTCACTTCTACATCCAACAATCTTGAAGGATATTTTCCAGTTTCATCTCAGCCTCAACAGCAGCACCTTGTCAAGTTATAATAATAATCATGTAATAATGATTGTGCAAGCAAAGTCGAAGATAATTTTTTCCTCCTTCAGCTGGTCGTGATAAAATGGTACGATATGATCGTGTGGATGTGTGTGCGTGTTCACGCATTCTCCGTTTAGTTTCGCTTCTTCCGCATCTACCATTTTTATATACCATGATGATGGTGTACACGACACCACGTAACATATTTTACATTGTAAACAACTTTCACGAGGGTATGCATGCGGGTAACCCCAGTCACGGACCCCACTCCAACAGACATAAAATGCAGTAGAAGTTGGCTCGATTTGACAGAGGCAACAGACAAGAGAAAAAAGCCGAAAATATGTAACCTACTCCACCAACTCAACGAGACCTGTAGTAATCCTTGAATGGTTTTCACTCACAGAACACATAAATCCACACCTTTTTAAAGACAAGTCCTTTTTCTTTCTCACGAAAAAAAGACAAAAAATACAAATACCTTTCATCCATGTTATTTAGATCATATCAACACGACGAGATCAAGATAATTTTGTTTCATTTCTTAATCTTTTCTTTGCTATCTTGTAAATCTTGTAAATGATCCTTGATCTCTGAACTTATCGTTTTGAGAAATATGTCTGCATGTTGATGTATTAATTTACCCTTCAATGATAGTAAAATGTGTGCACAGAGTGGTTTATTTTGGAGCAGTTATGCTCACTTCCAATGAGTCGGTTTATTATGGTGACAACTTTACTAATTTGGACTATTTTTGATATTTCAGGCTGGCAGCATGTTTAGTCATTGATGCCATCATACTTGGACCATGGACAGTTGTGGTTTCTGCGGTAAGCATGTATGATTTTAAGGGCTGTTGCGCTTCAAAAATTTAAATGATTTTGTTAACCATACGCAATAATGTCAAAACATTATGAAAGTTTAGGGTGCAATTTAATCTGTGATAACACATTGGTCGCCTTTCAAAATGAAAAGCTTTTAGCTACAATAATTTGACGCGTTTTCATACAACAAACTCACACAGGCTGTTATGATGGATTTCGTGAGCAGAGAAGATGACTTTTTTAAATTAAAAATTACAATAATAGTAGCCCTGAGGTTGTCCTGTCTGAAAACACGCACGAAATATCATAACATAGCGGTAGACAATAACTTAACCTACATTATCCTCTATTTTTTAATGATAAGCAGTTTAAATGGTTGAAGGTTTCGTTGGATAATGGAGGGTTGCAGTGTGCGATCGTCCATGTTGTACTTTTGACTTTTGATTTTCTTTTTCCGGCTGGCGCAGTGCTGGCAGTCACCGTTCTAAATGTTGTATGAAATTTATGGCCACTGATTATGTGCTTTCACACACCCAACAGGCGATTTAAAAGTGTGATATGCATGTTTGTGCATATAAATTTCTCTTTCTGTCTGGATAAAGCAATCGACTAATCTTTGCGGATCACTTTGCACGAGCATTCACACAAGATATTCATTCTTACCAAAGTACCAGGTTGGTACTTGAGCCAACATTGTTAAACATAAAGCGGAATGTGATGTGAAATAAAAAGCCAGAGAGCTTTCTTTCTACTTACAGTTCACTGTACATGAACAACATTGAACAATGCTCGAGGTCTGGGATTCAATTGAGCCAGTCACTTTGTTGTGTTTTGTGGCATTACTTTTGGAGTCAAAATCTGATGCGATGGATTTTAATGCACGTTATAATAATATATCCAATCGGCTCAATTTGATGCATACAAATTAAATGCTTATTGTCAATAATAGGCATGTTTAATGGTGAATCCTCTAGAACAAAACAACAAAAAATTGCAAACAGGCTTCACACCGAATTCCAAAGTTCCGGGAATTTGTGGTACATATTTAAGGGAGATTTAAAAGGTTTAAAAGTGACATTCCAAAACTATGAAATCCTGAGTGTGTGGGATGCACAAAAATCGGGCATAAACCTCAAAGATTTACGCGTTCATGATGTTTTGTATGAAGATGGAAGTCACGAAAATATTTGGCCTATCCGCTAAGATTTGCCTGGAATCTGGCTGTTTATCGGGAAGTGCAAGATAGTAGGGGCATGTCTATACCAAAATTTTATTTATTTATGCATTCGTCTACGAACCTAAAATCTTGGAAAATGTCCCTTGTCTACAAACACTTTTTTCCAAGCGGTGGAAGCGGAAACCGTAACACAAATACTCTGTTTGCACATTCACAATCAAAACATCTTGTGCTACAGACATGCACGTTTTGTTGACTTTTTAAAACTCTACATGACAGTTTTTTGCCAACCTAAAAATAAAATATGTATCCTACTTCTACTTCAATCAACAAATGGGTGTAGGAAAACAGAAAATATAATTTTGCTGATCTTGCCACTTTTTATAAATCATGCTATTACTGTATTCAATAATTACTACGTTCGGAACGTAAAATGTAATAATATCTGTAATCATGCGCATCAGGTGTCCATGTCCAGTTCAAGATCAACAAGCTGGAAATGATGAGATTAAGCAAGTATGAAATCCGTATAATATTGAATATTAAGATTCAAATACAAACGGTAAGGTTGTGAAAGGGATGCATAGTTTCTGTTATTTTAAAATGTGCAATGATTAGTAGAAAAATTATTAAAAAATCAGAATATATAACCAAATGTCTAAAACAGAATACACCAAGATTTGCCAAAGCAAACATTTTAGAGCAATCCTAATGTATGTGAAATCATTACTGTTTTTAAACAAAATTATGAGGAATACTAGTTTATGATCCATGATCCAACCTAGGCTTACAGCAAAACCACGTATTGACCTCAGTAATTTAGCTAGTTCAGTATCCTTATACTTTACCCATAATGTGGAAAAATAAGTAAATTTTGGTACGCTTGCATTATATCACCACTGAAGTTTCATTTCACTTGGTCTTGTAGATTGAAGTTAGGTAATGATAAATCAACTAGTCATATTGTTTTGTGATGGTGTTTTGTAGAAAAAATAAGTTCTCTTATTTCAAAAAATATCAAGCTATTATTTTTCAATGTTTTCTGACTCATAAGAGTATGTAAGGGAAACTGTACGTAAGATGCCAAACTGTTTTGACAAAAGAGTTGTTCCTTTTTTTGGCTATGTGTACTTTGCTCGTTGCTGTTTCTTGTTTTCTTTGCAATTTCCATTTTGAAAACTGATGTCTCTCATTCAAGTTGATCTTGTCTTGTACGCCCACGATCCAAACGGGTACAAAAAAGCAAAGTGATATTTTCTGGCAATAAGGAAGATTTACATTGAGTTGTTTGATGCACTCATGGTTGCACTCTACGAGTCTTCAAAGTTGTTTATGCTTGCAATTAATACCGCTGTTTTATAAGCAAAATGAATCGAGCGGAGCAAGCTCATTGACAAGCCAGTTTGAATTTGAAAGTACGTTGGTGTTTTACACTGCCCAGATTAGATCCGTAGAAATAGCAGTAAAATGCATGTCGTTTCATAGCGAGCCCTACCAAAACGATGACATGATAAATCTCACTGTGAAACTTAACCGTGTAATAAAGCATGGCTTGATGCACAATGCACGCATGACTTTCCATTAGCTCAGGACAGTCCCATATATATCTTCAGTTTTGCAAGTCAGAATGATTACAGTGTTAGTAATCCATTTGAATTTGTTGTGACTTTACTGATACTTTAAAAGAATGGAATACACCTATAAGGACAAAACCAGGTTCATGTAGCTTAAATTATCGTTGGGAGTCGTAGCCAGATCCTCATAAAATTACATTTTGCATAAACTGTTTTTCACTAACTGGTGCTCACCAATTATCAGTTATCCTAAGTGATCTAACCTGCAATTATAGCTATAATATGCCACTTCTATTCTCTATCCTTTCTATTTCTCCATTAAACAACAACAACATAATATGTGTACCTGTCAAGTTGCTCCACAAACTAACACTGGTGACTGAATATGACTTAACAGTGTATTCTAAATGCAAAGAAATTTTTAGCACATTTCCTTAGGCTCGAATTTCATTTGCATTGAGTTGCTTCCACTAGTATACTTTAATTATAAACTTGTACTAAACTCAGCCACTAGTAGATCACATCTTTATTATTAACTCTTTTTTACCTTTTGTTTGACACATGACTACTTAAAAGCATTGCTTTTCATTTCTTTTTACAACTTTACAATCTTATTTTTCGAACACCATATCATATCTATGCGTTAGTTGAATTATTGATGAACATATAGAAGTGCTCAATCTTCTGCTTTGTTTAAGTACCCAGAGGTGTACATGGCATGTGGGTCGATTACCAATACATTTAGATGGCAATTTGAATGAGTAGTACTAAAGAAATGCATAAAAATTCAGGATACATTTGAACTGTTCTTCATAAACTGCTAGAACGGTGATGCAAAAATTTATGAAAGATGGATGCAAAGGGAGAGAGTGCATTTGTTGTCCATCTTTATCCTAATAAACAAAGAATAGAAATAAAGGAAAATTCACCCACGTCATATAATCATCATGAAACAAATAGAAAAAGACTAGTCGGTCTCCTTTATGATTGTAGGAATTGAGACTGTGGTTGCATCAAGATCTTATCATAATAGAATGATCGTATGCATTAGAGAGAAATTGATTGGTACATACAGCGAGTGAACATATTTTTGTGTACAGATTTAAATACGCTACAACAACCGCAGCACCAACAATAGACAGCTATATGCAATGCCCTCTGATTTTCCCCATTGGTTATAATAAGTTTGCATTTTTGATTGTTGTGAAGTCATATGAGGAAAGTCGTTCTGGAGTAGGTGGCAAATAAATGGTTGATGGTGGTATGTTGTCTTCATGACAGGATTTCATTATTTAGCAAGACACACAGACAGGCAAAAAACAGTAAAGTAAGCAATCTAAGACCCTTCTCTTATGTTAATACACTTTACTTAATGTAGGAAGAAGTAAAGTGAAACAGAGTGCTGGGGTTTGTGCTTTCGCTTTAGGCTGACACTCCTGTCCTGTACTAACATCATCAGCAGTACTCACAGGTCATTAAATGTTTTTGTCAAGAATTATCAGCACCATCATCTTTTATACATGCTGAATAAAGGTTTACACGAATGCATTGGTATAAGGGAAACAACTTTTTTGTTCTTAGAAGATTACATTTTTTCACAGATCAAAGAGTATAAAAGTATAAACCGGATGGATATTACTACCCAGGGTTTGAATATTTTAGGATGCACAAGATAAAGTGCACCTGTGTGCATTTTTGTTCAAACCGTTCGTTCATTTTGTCAAGGTTTTGGTGTAAAAGTATTTTTGTAATCCCACTAGCAAAATGCAGTCATTGGAATGTATATTTTCATACTCACTCGTTCATAATTTGGTGTAATCAATAACTTTATTACACTCACAAAAGTAAAGTCACATAATATGCTTAGATGCTTAGTGGAATATAATCATAGGAATGAACTTAATCGTAACTAAAGATTGGCACTCAATTAGAATGTCGTCATTATATCATCAATGAATTCGAATCCAACCATTGCAAATTATTGGAGAAATATCACGCAGTTTTTTGCCTTCTTTTCTGTTCAGCCCAAGACTACACATACGGGCATAACCGATGCTATTACATTGCTTGCGTTGCCCATAATAACATTATTTTATGTCATGAAAGTGCTGGTTAAACGAAAAGCTTGAAGTATCTAACTATTGTTGTGAGCTTCTAAGTAGAAATATGATAGTGATAAATGCTCTCAAGAAGTCAGTTAGAAAACATACAGTAGACCAACAATCAAATGTACACATCCTGCCTTTTCTTACTCCTCTGCAATCTTTATTATCTTTTTTTCAAGCAAGAAAAAATGATGGAGTAAAGTACACGAGTTTATGAAAAATCTGGCGTCATTACCATCTTAAATGTATTAATTTTTGCATGAGCAGCCAAATTTATGGTCAGTATGTCATACCACACCAAGAGACTTCAAATAGAGGCTTTATACAATCAGGAAGGAAGGAAGGAAAGGAGCATTGCACTGAATGATTTCGATTGAACTTTAAAAAGTCTTGCTGATTGATATTGTTGGCAATTGTTTTCCACGGTGGACTAAATATTGGCCTTTTTGTATTTCGATTTAAAATAAATGCTTCACTCCCTATGCTATGTTATTCATACATCGGCACCAATACAAGGGCAATTAAAAGCCTTATTCGAAGTAAAAAAAAATCCGAATTCGTTTTTTAACTTTTTGAATCTGAAAAATTAGTTATGTAGTAGTTTATTTTCTCTCCATTTTCTCATCTTGAAATATAAACTCCGATTAATGGCTACCGCTCTCAAACACAATCAGTTGCAAAAAATGGACATAAACCTACTATAATAACAAGTATATGATTTTGATGATTTGTTTCATTCCATCTTCGTTTCTCCAGGTTGGCATCATCGCATCATTTAAATAATTCTCCATATTTGGAACGTTGGTTCAGTTCAATGTTTCTTGATATCATTGTATTGTTACTTTCCTGGCTATCCGTGTGTACAGAACAGACATAGGTAATAAAACCATCTGCGTTTTTAATAATTTTACGTGCATACTGTATGTCTTTTAAAATGTGCATCATGCGTGTTCATTACCCATAGACTATTTGAATGCATGCATGACTGGAAAATACAGAAACACACTTAAAAGGAATGATAGAAACCACAGAAGCTGGAAGCTGATATCATTTCCTTGATGAAAAGTAAAGCTATTAGATAATCGCTTGTTATATTGTTATTGTAGTAGCGATACTTATGGACTTGTTCGGCTACCATAAATGCAGAAAAATAAAAGCATATTTATGTGGAGAAAGAATGTCTCGTACACGCGTTAAATGTATAATATTACGTATACTTTGCTTATTTATTTTTTCCAAGCAAAGATGTAAAACGGCATGTAGTAGAGGAGATGAGAAACACGATTGTATGCCTGATTCATGTGCATGTGCGCTCAGGAATTAGGCTAATGCAGTGAACACACCTCCTACCATTTTTCATGAAAAATGAGTTTTAAAAGGAAGTTAATAGCGGGCAGTCTTCTGCTTATCATCATGTTTTACTGGAAAAATATTTTTTTACTCTTGAAAAGAAGTTGAATGCAACTACCGCATCTCGCTGCATTTCATGTCTCTTCATTCTGCTGGAGACTGAACAATTTCATGTATTACACTCTCTGTCTCTCGTCTACACAAAACTGCATCTGGTTGGAGAAAGAAAAAACTCAACACTCATCATGTATTTAGGTAGTTCAACCGCTGTATTGGTGTAGAAACAGCTTATTTGAATAGGTTTTGCCTCGTGCTTGCTGCTCTTACAAGTTAGAACGGTGTTTACTAAAAAGTCACATTAGAGATTTGATGAAGTAAATTAGGAAAACTCTACTCTATCTAAATATGATGCGGTATAGACATAATGAAGTCTCAATAGTGGGCTTATCTACAAAGCTTTCATACATGTTGGATCAATTTAGCGAGATACAGGTTACTAGATGAAACAAAATTAACTTATGCATATTGTAAAAAATAAGTATTCAAAATTAGCAAAAGTGTATGTCAGTTTATCAGAACCATATCACCTGCAATGTACTTCATAATCAACAGTATATTAAAGCAACAATAAAATCTTTCAGAATTCCATTCAAAAAGTTTTCATCTGAGTTAATTTTCGTTGCTGTGATTTGCAAAATTTAGTTTTCAGATGGTAATTTTATACTATTTGTTACAATCAAACTGGTAAATCCTAAAACTTTATATTTGAGAACTTTCATATGTAGGATTATTTTAATTGTGGTCAAAAGGGAAAAGACTGTTGCATTGAAGTCACAACAAACCTAATAATGCTACCCAAAACGCTGTATTATTATAAATAAAATGCATTCTTGCCTTGGCATCTTGTGTGGGACGACATGACGACATGCCTGCCTATGCCTACCTTTTTAGTGTGTAAACACCTCTGCATTTCCGTAGCCAATTTAAACATCAGAACAAATATGCCACATAAGTTAGAGAGACACTCGAAAGAAGATGAGTACATATACATACACCAATGAATTTTTGTGAGCTCATAAAAAATATGATGTGTGCTGTGTCGAAACAAACAATAAGATGATAAAGAGTATCACACAATAGAGTGCAGTTGCATTTAATATTTAGTATGAATATTACATTACACCTTTACTCGTACCTCTGTTAGCTGAACCATTTGTCTAAATGCATCCACAAAAGTACGTGCACCCACCCATAGACACTATAGGCATACCAACCACACACAGGAGCTATAAACCGACACCTCTTGTGTTGGAAGTTAATAAGAACCTGTAAAAATGAGAATGAAATGAGGTGAGGAATGATTCACAAAACGCCATTGAGACAAGCAGAAGGGTGAAAAGAGTAGGATAAAATACACGTTACATAACATCATCATGTACATGGAACATGGTCAGCTCAAAGCGTATAGAGTATCATGGGATTTATTTATGATTTTCTAAAGAACTCTTTACACTTTGTGGACCTTTAAACATACTTTATGACAGAAAATCATGTAGAAATAAAATTACTATCTTACCTCCCGCGTTCCCTGTCTTGTTTGCCACACTGCCTCCCATAAACCAGGATTAAACACTTACAAATAGACAAATAAATAATAAAAAGAAGTAGTAACTACGCAAGTAATATGCCATGTAATAGGGTGCATTAAGCTATAAGGGTCATTGAGGAAAGGGCTGAAGAATACTAGTGGCACTTCCATTTCTTCATTCTGCATGGAGTTTCCTAAAGCTCTCAAACTCTGACTCTTGTGGGCCTTTTGAGTCTTAACCAAAAAGAATCGAGAGGCATGTAGTCCATGTATTGCGTTCAAATCAACGCTGGAGCAGGACTTTGCTACGACTGCGACATTCCCTGATTTATCCAGTATCAAACGATCATGGCATATAAAACCATGATTACAAGTCATACACAACGTGTACATCGTCACGCATGAAATCATTTCTACTTTATCTTCCAAAGTTTTTAAAATTAGAAGAGAATGTGGTTCCCTTCCTTTCCCTCCGGTAAATATTTGTTGTTGAACAAAAGCTGTATTATTATCGCTGTATAAAAATGATTATTATTCATTATTATAGTAATGACCAGGCTATTACGCATATTTCAGATCAGAAAACTTCTATGATGAATGGAAAATTGTGCTCAAATTAAATGGGGTTTCTCAGTTGTATGTATAATGAACGTATTTGTTACCCCTATATGATTTTCCTAAAACCAATGGGTAGATTTAAGGATAAAATAAGGGCCCTATACTAACAAATCATCGCTATTATTATTATTGTGAATCTGTTAAGGTGATTTGATGTCAGTGCAAGTGCATTATAATTCTCGGCTTTTTTATTAAAACACCGCTTACATGAACAAAGGAAATGATTACTTGAATGAATGAGCGTGACTTGGTTTGTCAGCGTATTTTCAAAGTGTCCTAATGGTTTCATAGTATAAATCTATCTTGCGCAAGTATACTATAATGGAGTAGAATATAATCGCTCTGGTATACAGGTGTGAACAAAATACGGTTTAATATGAAAATAAATTTTTAGAGCATAGGACTAGCGAATTTAAAGTTGGATGGTGATGTAAAATGCCTTCAAATTGTGCGATGTAATAATCTGCCCTCAGCTTGTACTCTCATTGTATATCCGTATCATACCCTCGATTGGTGTCCAAGATTTTTATGAATAATATATTACAAAATCTTGAAGAAAGGCTTGAAAAGCACAAGCTTTGTCTTGGGGCTTATTGGCACAAAGTTTGCAGTCGTATTACCCAGTTGGAAACCGAAATCTGTAAAATGCGTCTAAAATATGACTGTGATAATTCGATTTTCCTATCACTTTGCTGAATACACAAGTCAATGAAACATGAGTCTGACATAAAAAACACGCTTAGCATGATCATCACTACTTATATACACCTGTGAAATGCAACCTGTAATCATATACGTTTGGTATAAAGACCTAGTCTCGGAAAAGCTTACACAAAAGTCAGAAGGAATGGACAAAGATTTGAATGTTCACCTAAATACATTGTCGAATGAAGACAAAATTTCGAAATTCTCTTATGAATATAACATACTGTTAATTCAACCAAAATTGTAAGTATTATGTATGGCACTTGCACTGACTTGCGTTGTGAAACAACTTAGGAAACTTTCAGCATCGAAGTAATATATTTTAGAGTTAAAGTGGCTTTCCCAAGTAAATACCAACTTGATTCTTATTTTAAATCAAACCTATATCAAATAAAAATTTAACCATCTGCAAGTTTGCCATTCGTATTTTCATACTAAATGGCATGGCATGACATAATATAATTTTTGTGCACATTCAAAAAAGATTAGCGCATTTAAGTTGACAAGATGAAAAACATTGCCAATAAATTTTACTCATCCAAAACTCGGCGTTATTTTTGTATAGATAATACTGATTCATTGCTGGTCTATTTGAGTGTATGAATAATAAATTCCAAATGTTGTAAAAAGTTAGGAAACGTTGCATGCATTCGATATTATCATAACTATTTGAGTTTGAATTGTGGTTAATGCTAGTGTTTATAATTTGGACTTGTTTAAATGCTCCAAGCTGTTTCAACTTATTGTTATAATCAATCTCTAAGCATTGAGAAAATAACGTACCTACTTATTTTTTAAATTCCGTTTTTAACTTTAGATAGTGTGAGTGGGATTTACCATTTTAGTTTCAGTCCAGGCTTCGCTGCTAATTTTGATGTTATAAAAAATTTTGTAAGCCATAAAAACATGGCTTGCCCATACTGTGCATTTGATTTTCGATTTCTTTGGTTTTTTTAGTTACATGTTACATGCAATGATTACAAAATTAACCCACAACCATAATAAAAATGATTTTATGATTGTTTGTTTCTTTAATAAAAATAGTATATTTGGCAAAATAATAATATGTAACATTTTCTTAGAAACGGACAGAATTATATTACCCTCTACATTCTTTACCTTTTATCTTGTCCAATTTTTTGAAGAAAGTGACAGGAAGCTTAACAAAATATTTCACATAGTTTTTATCGTGACCATCAGATCACTCACGTTTCTGGGTTTAGACTACATAGCATGAGCTAGTGTAGTGACCATGATCCAATTATGGTATTACTTTTTAATACTCTCCTCGTCCCTTGTGTTAAGGCAAGAATAGAAAATGCAATTTGATCCACGCATCGCATAGCATGTCAATGTCAGGTTGAAAGATAGATGAGAAAGCCAGAAAATCGTGTATGCTCTTGCAGCGCGTTCCAGTCCTCCTCCTGCCAAGTAGCAGCATTGTCAGAGAAAACCTGATTAACATTATTGTTTTTCCTATAAATATCTCAAAGTTAAACGTGATATCTCGTTTATACATATAAGATGCATCATTAATGCAGAAGGGAGAATATTCATGTCGTTTCTGGACATGATACAAAGGGTGCCTGGTTGATCATCATTGTCAGTCAAGGAATGGCAGGTAACTAGCTCACGAAGAGCAAGAGCCAAGGCTATGATAACTGAGTCCGACAGTCTAAGACATAAGATGATATAACCCGAAATTGCCCCTTATTAGCAATGAAAACATCTTTTCACTCTTCATTTATTCTATCATAATGTATGTGGTGATTTGATACTGTATGCTTACTTACAGTGTAGTAATAAATTAAGTACTCACTATATTTATGTTCATTGCATTATGTTTACTTTGTCAAAAAATTACTGGTAGGATTTTTTGTGATATCTGGAATTTCAAATCATCAAAAGCTGCAACCAAGGATGAGAAATGCTTTAGCATATGTTATATTTTTTAAATAATTTTTTGAGCAAGACAGCATGCTCTTTTCATTTACATAGAAAATAAGAATTATTGGGAAAAGGCGACTAATGAATTAGTTTCAATTCAATATGACTATTTCAAAGTTGAGAAGAGATTTTACGTAAATAACAAAAATGCAGAATACGTCTTGAATGCTTCTTGTTTCATGATTTCTTACAATTTATGTACAGTTTCAATTAATCGTTGATTTGACTGTGATTTTCGTTTGCGAAAAATTTGGACGCAGTAAAATAATGGATAAAAATCCGACAGAATAGGACCATCTTAAATTTGATGTGTGCAGAAAACTGCATGTTACACTTAATCGTTTGCTACTGGGTTTCAAGTTTAATACATATACATCGAGCCTTTGAAGTCAACCCGCAGCTAAGAGCAGATTTATCTGGAAGGAGGAAGCGCTTTTCCTGCGTTATTAGAGCTTCTTGCTTAAACTTTAAATAAAATACCACGTAGATGCTGTGGCTATCATATAAGTCACACTAAATCATTTTGAAACGGCTGTAGTTAAGCGAAAATGGTATTATATTATATGAATGCAAATGCCTATAAATTTAGCAATTCTATTGAACGCTTAGTTATTGCAACTTGAACCCAATGTCTTTGATTGACCTGATGTGTATGATTTTCTGTGTTTTAATGCAACAGCAAGAAACGAATGGACTTAGAACAGAAAGTGAGTCATATTTCCGCAACAGAAACGGTAATGGTCACGGATCCAACGGAGGGAACCGAGACGACGTTACCACCTATGAGAGGAATGCGGATGGCAGTTATAGTAGACGTAATGGACACGGAGTCACTGATTCTGGAGATTCCACCTACGGCGATGATGCAAGATATGGCTCGAATGATCCGTATTACAGCAGTTATGGCAGCGACTCCAGAAGAGGGGACGGTTCGGAAGGAGGTTATGGAAGGGATTCTTCGTCTTATCGGAACGAAGTAGATGATCCGTATGGTTCCCGAGCAGGTGAAAGTTCATACGGTGGAGGAAGTCCCGATAGCAGCTACCCTTACGATCCTTATGCTTCAAGTAGAGGAGGTGGTTATTCTAGCAGATACAATCAAAGTGTAGACTCTCCATCATCAAATCCATTTGGCCTCTCTAGAGGCAGTGGGAGTGGAAATGAAACACAATGCTCCGGTTGTTGCATATCAAGATGTGTCGCTGAGAAAGGGTCGCGTGTAAGTCTCATTAACTAAAAACGTAATTTTTCTAGTCACATATTATTACATCAATTAAGCACTAATGCATATTTTTCTTTATTAGGGACCACCCGGGGGTCCGGGTTTTCAAGGGGAGAAGGGTCAGCAGGGATTTCCGGGAATGGAGGGACTTCCAGGACCTAAAGGAGACAAAGGTGACCCAGGACTTCAAGGTCCTCGAGGGCCAAAGGGTGATCGGGTAAGTTCATGTCACTTTTGAGTACTATAGACAGTAACGTAATACAACAAAGCGAATTATCTCATTTAAACTTTTTTTTACAATCTTTAGGGCAAAATGGGCATGCCGGGGTTCCCGGGAATCCACGGCATCCCAGGTTTGCAAGGGATTCAAGGTCCGTCAGGAAGACCTGGATTGGATGGATGTAACGGAACTGACGTGAGTAAAAGAAAGCAAGAACTTGAAAGAAAATTTGAAACTTTGTATAATGATGTTTCAATTTTATAACTAGGGCGTGCCCGGAACATCTGGCTTGCCTGGAGGTCCTGGACCCAGAGGCATTCCGGGTTTGCCTGGTGATAAGGGCATAAAAGGAGAACCAGCTTTCGCTAGGCCAGGAGGAAAGGGACAAAAAGGAGAGCCTGGGCTTGATGGTCCGGCTGGTCCAACTGGACCGCCAGGGACTCCTGGCTTGGATGGAACAAAGGGAGCAAAAGGGGATAGTGGAATGCCAGTAATAACGAAAATACCATTCTTCAGTCAAATCAGTTTCAAACGTTTCAACAGTTAAACTATGCTTAAACTATACTTCAATATTTTCATTAGGGTTCTCCAGGTTTCCCTGGATTGTCAGGAGAGAAAGGAGAGATGGGACTGGCGTTTGAAGGACAGAAAGGAGATAAAGGTGACAAGGGTGCAAGGGGACCTGCAGGACCGCCTGGAAATTTCAATGGCACTCAGTTTGCGCATATCAATGGAACACAGTTTGTTGGACCTAAGGGAGAACCTGGTTTTAAAGGAGAAAGAGGGGACGTAGGCAGCACTGGTCCCGCTGGGCAACCTGGCAGCCCAGGCTTTCCAGGGCTGAGTGGGGAACCCGGCATGAAAGGCGAAAAGGGATTACCTGGACCTGCAGGACCTAGAGTGAGTTAAATTGTTGAGCCCAAAGTACATGACGACATAACACAACTAATAAGGAACCTAAACGAGTAAAATAATAAATGTGCTGTTTCTTCATAATGGGAATAGGGCAGAGATGGATATGCTGGACCAGTTGGACCTATTGGGCAAAAAGGTGACAGAGGCGAAGCTGGACTTCCTGGTCTGTCTGGAATCAAAGGTCAGAAGGGTGACTCTGGCCGCGATGGGGAGAAAGGCTTGCAGGGTTTGCCCGGTCCTCAAGGTCCACCTGGGGTAACGTGTTACATCTATTTCTAAATACAAGATTTTTTACTCATACTATCATGTACCAAGTAAACATCATGTTATGTATGTGTAGTGCCTGAAAGGATTGGCTGGTCCGCCGGGTCCAGAAGGTCCTCGAGGTTACCCTGGATTACCAGGCCCAAAAGGTGAGGACGGTATTGCCGGATTAGGAGGAGCTCCGGGTCCCCCAGGCCCCGTAGGTGGACGTGGTCTTCCAGGAAGAGATGGTTTAGAGGGGTTGCCTGGGCCAAAAGGAGAAAAAGGAACACCTGGCTTCAACGGACTTCCTGGTGAAAGAGGTGCTGCTGGTATTCCGGGACAACCCGGTCCTCCAGGATTTCCTGGTTTACCTGGAGAAAAGGGAATGTCTATTGTGGCAAGTGCATAAAACATATAACTACCTACATGCATCTGTTGGGTTCCCAAATATAATGCGTACGAATTTAATTCACAGGGTCCAAAAGGCATGGATGGAGCTCCAGGTCGCGATGGACTTTCTGGACTCAAAGGCGAGAAAGGTTTTACTGGACCACGGGGTATTCCTGGCGACGCTAAAGATGGCATTCCGGGTCCTAGAGGACCACCAGGACCGAAAGGATTAGCGGGAAGAGACGGCATTCCCGGCAGACCTGGCCTTCCGGGGCCAGAGGGTCAGAAAGGAAATCCGGGTGGAGCATGTTCCGATTGCAGACCAGGAGAACCAGGTTTTAAAGGTGAACGAGGCTTACCAGGAAATCCTGGAATTCCCGGACCACAAGGACCTCCCGGGGAAAGAGGCTACCCAGGTGAACGTGGGGAAGACGGATTACCAGGTAAGATTATCCCCCAAAAATATTCTTTAAAACAAATCAAAATGCAATTTTTTAAAACAAGTCTTTTAAAATTATTATTAAATTAATATTTCAGGTATTCCTGGCCCGCCAGGAAACGATGGAATCCCCGGCATTCCAGGGGCAGCGGGCACTAGAGGGGAAAAGGGAGATGCAGCTGTAGCTCCAGTAATTGAAGGGCCTATTGGATCTAAAGGTGACAGAGGAGATCCTGGAGGGCCCGGCTACTCTGGTCCACCAGGACCGGAAGGACAGAAGGGTTATCCTGGTTTTGTTGGTCTGGCGGGTCAAAAGGGCGACAAGGGAGACAGGGGACAACCTGGCTTGGACGGAATTCCCGGAGCACC
>JAQIXX010000898.1:0-44126 GCA_034700605.1 Willowsia nigromaculata
AAGTATCAGATTTGACGAGAATAACCAAAAACCAGTGTTTTTTATGCATAAGTTTCAGAACTTCATAGTTTGTTATTATCGTGTCAAGTAGCTGTATATAATATAAAGGAGGAGAAACAGCGGCCGTCGTATTTCAATTTCTTCACTTGGGTCTTCCGGTTTTTTCTTTTAATGAGCTTCGTAAGAGGTCCTGTCAGAATCTATTTCAAAAGGGAATAAAATTGAGGACTTTCTTACTTGAAAGTCGGTGTCGGTGTGCCGATTTATGGTCTTTTTCCTTTCTTCAAGGGAGAAAGTAGTATGCATCGGTAAATATATAAGCATACTATACGATATAAAGAAATATGGAAAATGCTAACGAATGAGTGTACTTTCCTTTCTAAAAGAAAACTTTACACTTTTCTCATCGATTTTCCTTTTTCACCTTTTCAAAAAATAATTGCCAAGTGTATGTTTCAACCAAAAAAACATTTTCGACTTCAACAGTCATTCTAGTGTTCTTCAGTTTGACTAATGCAAAGCAGCTTCAAAGGCGAAACTTGAAGGAAAGTAAAAATCATTTAAAGTGGCAGCATTTTTACTTTGTTCAAAAGGTGTAATAATTTTTTGAGAAGGTGATCGATACATTGCGTGCTTGCTTATAAAATTGGGTCAAATTTTGGTATGGCAAAAATAAAATAAACCTCTCTTGCATAGGTGTGTTACGTACGGATTCCTGCAATTAGTACTGAATTTAAGCCTTAATTTTGTTAACTCAATTTTTCAAGATGGTAGTGCCTATTCTCACTAGTGCCCCATTTAAATCTTCAAACTCTATGATCTTTAAAACCATAAATTGCTGTAGAGTATTTTGGTTTGGATTTTGAATCGAATAAAGTATGGGTATGTAAAAACACCTCACTGGCAAGTTGCAACTTCAAGGCTGATCAATGTAAACAGACAGACTATCGAGTATAACTAAAGGGAATTCAGAAAATACAGTGATTTTTCGGTTGTGATGTACTTAACAAATTTAAAATTCATGTAAGACGTTTTAATAGCAACAAAATATTACAAGTAATCATATCAGTCTGATCCATTATTTGCACCAAGTTTGTGAGAAAAAACTATTAAAGTTTGCCTGCCTACCATTTTCTCCAATCACATAAAAATGGCATTTAATCATGTTTAGTAAACTTTTACCAAAACTCTTTTTCCTACGAACAAAGTAGTCGTTACTCTAAACATTTCCGTTCCGAAATCTATCAAGTTCTGCTCTACGAGAGTATAACGTGAGTGTGTTCTGTTTATAAATAATTGCATCTTATAAAACGAAGTAGAATGTCTTTATTATCGAAAAGTACACATCATCAACTATAATGTCGAATCAATACTACGCAACTTTTTCTATCTATCAAAAAGAAGAAAGTTGTACTAAACAGGAAAATCCTTCTGCTTCACGTGATACTTATGCAATGTTATTCGTCAGCAACACATAGAAGAAAGGTGCACGCGAGAGAAACTGTGCGAGCAACGTGTCAGCTGCAAAAAAGAGAGTAGTAACAATTTTTCTCTCTTTCGAAATCCGTCTTTGAAACTTATTCAAGTATGTAAACTTCTTAATAAATTTTCTTATTCAAGGATAAGGGCTCAGCGCATTATGTTTTTTGTTTGCCCCTGAATCATGGCAATGCTAATGCTCGCCGCAAACGTATGAAAACTCTGAAAAATGCGAACGAGAAAATGATATGAATGGTTTACTACTTTCTCCTTAACTCTTTTGCTCATGTTCTCTAAATACTTAAGGTACTCTCCAACTACTTAACTTTCTTTGCGTTTTTCTACATACATCGTAATGGTTTAGTGGTGGCAGCGGTAAAGTTAGAGCTTCAGTTTCTGATGATGATTGTGATGAACTTTCTCTCTCACAGTGCTCTTTAACGTTATTTGTCTGACTCGTGGGCTTTTGAGACTTATCACAATTTTAGTATTCTGAGAAAGAAGCATTTCAGAAAACACACATGTGCTCTTTGAGTTTTTCCTCTTAAAAGATGGCAAATCAGAGACAACCACCGAGTTTGTTTGTACGTAATGTGGACACACACACAAATAGTTAAAAGTTTTTTACTTTTCTTTCCTTCCATCTATTTGTAAATCCTTCTACTTGGAGATAGCAAAGAAAGTGAGCAATTTAAAACTTGTGCTACAATAGTCAGTCTTAACACTTTTTCTTCTTCTTTTTTTGCTTTCGTCGTCATCAGCATTTGTTAGTGGTTTGAGAGATTTTATTATGTACAGCACATCACATAGAAAGCTAAGGAGGGAAGACCAATTCTTTGGAAGTCCCTTTGGGAAAATGCTCGTGCTCGTTAAACACCTACGTACATAATAAGATAAATACTATGTAGGTACGCACACAAAAGAGATGTTCCTGGTAATACATAAAGAGCTAAAAAGCAAACGGCAAAAATAAGTTTATTTGCTCTTAAATGACTTTTACAATCATTATCACCTGTAACTTTTTCAGACACTTTTATTCTACTCAGACCTAAACTTATTCAGATACAATTCGAGAATTCCCACAATATATCGACATCAAACAACCATTTCTCCTGTAGACAAACATGAAATTTAACATTTCACTCGAAAAATTCGATGGATATAGTAATCTTAAATTCTTACATTGGGAGGCATGAACATCGTCACGTTTGCCCAATATATGAAGTGGGATTAAATGTTCCCTTCAGTGATGATGATGAAGATTAATACTTGCATTAGTTTACAAGTAAAAAGGATAAACATGTCTTCCATTTTTAAATGTAAGCCTCAGGACAATCGTATAACCTTATATAAGTCAAAAAAACTTTCTTTGTATCTACTGTATGAAAAGGGATATTCATCTTGATAGTATGGTCATGGACGAGGAAAAATTCACATATTCTGGCAGAACTTACAAAAAACGAAACGAAAAACCGAGTTGTGTATTTATATAAATGTCCAAAAGCGTATACACAATACATACTATGCACGTTTTTTCTTCCATGTAATGGTACTGATGATACTCGCTCTTGCCTTTGATGTTACATTTTTCCTTGTAAAAACCCATACAGTACAAAAGAAACATGTTGTTTTCATAGAATTGCACTTGAAAACGTCTTCTTTTTTTCTGTGAAAAGTTACTCCACCATAACGGATACTATCCCGCTGTTCTTGTTTAAGACTGTATGTTTATTTCTTTAAAAGTTTATATTTGGTTACGAAACATCGTGTTACGCTCTATCACTGCATTTGCTTCTACTTTCTTTTATCAGCATCAGTGAGAAAGTTGTACATTTGTTATGTAAGTGTATAGTATGTGCTTATTTCGTCCTTGTTCTTGTTTATACTCGGCTGCACCTTTCTTGGCTTTTAAGATCTTTCTGAGTGAATTAGAGAGAGAGAACTGTGTACGAGAGAGAAGTGAGTGGTGGTGAAGACACAAAAGCAAGGAAGAAAATAGACGGGCGGTAAAAAAATAGAGAAGGGGAAAGTTGATGGCGTGGTGTTTGTAGCTGTCAGTGGAAAGTGCAGTGGAGGAAAGCTAGCATGGTAAGATGCACACCCAAAGAACAAACGTTTGCGTTGTTTTTTGCTTTCTCCTATCCTGCTTTAAGCTCTTTGGCATGATGACTACTTGGTCTTCTGTGACTGGCGATGCATAGCGTAGTGATACTGGCGTGTGCCGTAACATGAGGAAAAAGAACTTGCAAACATTTTTTTCCTTCCCTCTCTGGAATTTCGAGTATTTTTTCCTTGTTTTTAGTGGTATATGCTTTCACCAAGTCCAGCTTCAACTCAAGTCATGTACGGTGATGACAGTGATTATGTGTTTTCTACTCGTGTAATTTGGCCAATTCTACACAACACGAGAAAAGTCTAAAATGGTAGCCATACAAAAGCTTATGTCGTTACACATGCTATAAACCGACAAATACAACGAACCAATGAGACTGAAACCTGCAGCAGCATTTTTTGTTGCAAAAGCCCGCTGGAGCCTTGAAAAGGAGCATTGCCCATTTTACTGGTCTTATTCAGGAAAAGATCTATAAGTACCTTGAGAATTTCCCTCGCCGTCGGTTTTAAAAACTGTTAAGACCACTTGCGACATAAAATACGCACTCTAGAGACATTGCATCTTTCGATGCGTGCATGTAGCATGTATGCATGTATGTGCGTTTCCTGTTTTTTTAATACAATAAAGTATATTGCTTTCCTTTAAAAGTTCTAATGCCTTTACAAGGCCAAAGGCCAAGCAATAAAACACCAGACTTGAAAGCAGAGCTGGAAAGAAGATGAAACTTGAAAGTACACTGCCTTCTTGAGCTTCTTATTTTGCTCCTTTTTAAGTGTGTGTTGCGCCTGCATTGCTGCTTGGTTAAGCATCGTCAAAGCAAAAATAGAAGAAAGCAGAAAGAGAATGTTTTGTAACAAAAAAGTAGACTTACGTTCTTTATGATCCTGCTGGATTTTGGCAAAGACAACCGAAGACGACAAAGACATCCAACTGAGGACTAAGCCGAGTATCAGGAGAGAAGCGGTTGGCGATGATGATGACGTTGGCGAACGAGTAGACAGTAAGGAAGAGGAAGCAGGAGAAGACTTTGAAAACGAAGAGGACGACGAAGACTGCGACGAGAGGGAAGATGATGATAATGATGTTGCCTTTGCAAGCAATGATTTCAAAGGAAGAAACACTTGAAAATTTGATTTAGCTGAAGTTATTATGCTACTGGTGGCGCTTTCTGTTTTGGTCGTGAAAGGGAAAGAGGAAGAGTGACGGTGGGAGCTCGAGTTGCTGCTGTTGCCCAAACACACTTCGTCGTCTCTGTTCATGTTTCCGTTCATATTTTCTGAAATATTTTTACTAGCGTCAGGAGAGGAACAGGCGTTCTGGTTTTCTTTTTGTCTGCTGTGGCTTAATACCGCACCACTGTCAACATTCTGATCCTCAGTATTAGTGCTGTTAAACCTATAAGAATCTACTATACAGTCATCTTCATGAGTAGACCGCCTCATTCTTTTCGCCCGGCAACTGCTTTCACTTGTTTCGGGTAATCCGTATCTTGTGGGTAATCCCACACATTTCTTTGAGGAGAAGGGAGGAGAAGAATCAGACTTGCATAACTTTTTTGAGCTGCTTCTTTTATCGACCAGTAGTGGTTCTGGAGTCTCGTTGAATATCATTGCCAGTGGCTGTTGTTGTGGGTGTGCTGGCTGTTGCCAACAACTTGTGTCTCCTGACAATGACATTGACAATGGTACTACTACTACTGGTTGTGGTGCTCCAACTGCTCCTGTAGATGATAATGCTGAGGATGTTGGTGGTGGGGATTGTATTGTTTCTCTTGTTTTTGTATTCTTCAAGGTCGGTTGATTCATGCTTGGGGGAGGGAGAAGAAAAGAACAAGTCGATAAATTCCTTGAAAACTTCTCTGCTTCTTTGCTTCTCTCTTGATTCTGATGATGAAGTTGATACAGGTGCATTACTTTTATTTATTGTTATTATGCTTCCTGCAGTTGGTAATTAGCATCACAAATATTATTTATTCGAGTGCGTTTTATTAGAAGGAAATTTGTATGAGTGTTTGCTTAATATGTTCAGATTTATTGTTTCTCATTTGGGCATAACGCATAGAACAGCAAAGGACACACGTGAAAATATTTTTCCATTTCTATTGTTATTTTTCACTTTAGTGTTTCCGTTTCGCTCTCAACGTTGCAATCCAAACATTTGCATTTTGGTAAATGGAATATGCACGCACCACCAGCAACTCATTTTACAACTATCACGCACACTGGTTTCATTCGAATACAGTCAAAATCAGTGGTTTTCATGTAGACTAGTAGCAATAGCAAACACAAAACTTGTCAACTTAATTTACGCGTTTTGTTTACAGAAAAACTTGTTATAATTTATTGTGATTACTGGAGTAGCAAAGTTACACTGTTCAGCCGACACCAATGCTTCACCATTGGAGAGATGATGTAGTAACTGAAATATAATCGAGTTAAGTCTCTTGCTACGTATTATAATAATTCTCGTTTTTGTCCGTGTCCTTTACAAGATGTTCAAGTGCTATTGAATTCACAATGTATCCTTATTTGTCTTTTCTGTTCTCTGTGAATTCATACCCAGAGTACAGGCTACTACTGGTCTCTAGTTGCAGCATTCAATAGAATACAATAAGGTTTTCTCACTTGGTTCTCTTAATTTAGTTGATACTTTAGTATAAAAGTGCCTCTACAATATTGCATTCACTGCTACCCTGATAATGTTACGCTTTCGTGTATGCACAGTCAGAGTGTAATTAATTCAGAAGTGCTTCTTGTATTCTTCATTTTCAAAAACTTCACGCAAACCCATTCAGATAAATATCGTAACGAGCCTTGCCTTATTATTATGTATCTTGATGATTATTCGCTTTATTCTCCGTCTCTGTGAAGTAGACTTATAACTTGAGAAAATATTTTAGCATCCCTTTTTTCTCTTGTCACCACCAGATTTTAATCAAGTGCTGACTGTAAGTGAAGAAACATTTTATTATATATTTCATAGATACGAAATGTATGCGATGCTCTCTTCTTTTCTTATCGACTTAAAGGAAAGGCCGTCACACAAAAAATACAAGAGTCCCGTGCACATAAAATGCATATATTTTACTGCTGTCTTCGTTTCCTGTTTTCCTTGAGACTTGTTTCTTTCCTTTCCATTGTTGTTGGGATGTATGTGGCCAAAATATAGAATATATTTTTATTCAGCTGTTTTACAAGACAGTCATCATCGTCTTCATTGTCGCTTTTTCAAAGAAAACTAAAAGTGCAGTACAGTAACTTTTTTTGGCTTGTTTGCTTCAGATAAGGAAGTTGACAGAATTTTTGTCTGTTGGAGCTGTTGCTTCTATAAAAAACCTTTTTTGTAGTGAAAAAACTGTCATAAGACTTTTTTCCTTTTTATTCAACTACAGAAGTTAGTGTTGTTGTTGTTGGTTTTTTGCTCAGTTTTTATTCAGACTCCGTTTTTTAAAACTTTTTTAAATCTGAAAAAATACTCGTCCTTTTCTCACTTTGCTGAGAAATAAGAGAGAAAATACTCAAGCTAGAGGTAGTAACTTTCCCATCCAAAAGACATATAGCATATTATAAAGTTCCAATTATTATACGCAGGCAAGCGTGCACTCATTCATTTCTCACGACGACGGAATGAATGGAAAGTTGTTGGTAGTATATGCAGCCAACAGCTTCGAGCAATATTCTTTTGCAAAGAAAATTATAAAGATGATGATGATGTGTTGCTCCGTGCTCTCTGCTGCTGTGTCTTTGTTAACCCTTTCTTCTTCTTCTGCTTCTGCTGCTTTCTTGCCAAGATGAAGTGGGAAAGGGGAGCTATTATTATGATTACGATTATTATTATTACTGCACCAACCACCGACACCGAAAGATCACCAAGTATGTGCTTGTCGTTTTCTTGCTGGAAGCATTCAGAGAAGGACTATTTTAACAAATGCAAAAAAGTGTACGTTTTAGTACTGCATACAACAAGGATAATGATTATTACCACGACGAGAGCACAACGACACTTCTAAATATAAGATGCACTGCCACTGATGCTGCTTTCGGGGCTCCTTCAATCCCGTTTTTTCTGAGAACAAG
Source organism: Willowsia nigromaculata (assembly GCA_034700605.1). Lineage (NCBI taxonomy): Eukaryota > Metazoa > Arthropoda > Collembola > Entomobryomorpha > Entomobryidae > Willowsia > Willowsia nigromaculata. The sequence continues at coordinate 7,669 of JAQIXX010000898.1, forward strand.
CAGAGATGAAAAAGCACTTTCGTTAGGGAAGCCTACACAACAGCAAACAGCCCAGCATATAATGTCGTCCTTCTCCTTCTGGTCGTCTAAAGGGCAAAGTTGGTAGAGAAGTTGGATAAAAGCGTTTTGGTAGAAGTGGTAGTAACAGTGGAGGGTATTAAGGTCCTTGTTTCTTCAAAGAAACTTATGAATTTTCTATGAATGTGTTCATTTGAGGGAAAAGGCGAGAGGCTCCACAAACCACTTCTTCACACGTTCATACACACGACTATAAAACACAAGTATATTATGTAGCAGTATTACTAGTTTTGATAGTTATGTTTATCCACATCTAGTAGTTACACTGGATTAATGTACATATCGTTATAATAAATATGTGAGACTTCCATTTATTTCGTTCATATGGGAAAAGTCACCTTTTTCAAGAGCAGCAAATCCATTGTACGAGAACGTCATCAAATAATGTTCTAAAGGTCCTTGTACTCTTGTGGTGGCAATGATGATGATGCGCACATATTCATCTACCACAGAATAAAATTTGTAGCTGAAACTGAGCTCATATTCTTTTGAATGACAAAGCGTGTTCACTGAGCTTGGAGACAAAAACAGGGTGGAATTTCTCTGTCGCTGTTTATAGCGCGGAATTAGTAATAGGAAGAGAGGGATTCATTCCCATTAATCATTTTCCACATGAGATAAGAGACACGACGACGCAACAACACCAACAACATAACACATCGTCATATGCATTGTCATTTTCTTCGTATAACAATAATCATAAAAATGGTTTACTTGCTGCTTATTATTTCTATTTCTCCAGTAGGATCATCATCAGCTAAGTATAATGATGTGTGCATACACACGCGCAATCAAGTACAATGGCTTCCTATTTCTGTGTAGCGACTGCAAAGAGCTGACGTTTTCGCACTTTCTGGGAATTGGAGATGCACAATTAGCTTCAAAAACTTTCTTCTTGTTGTTGTCGTCGTCCTAGTGGAAGTGCAGGGACTCCTCTAGAGGTTTACGGAATGAATCTTTCGTGGATTCTCTATATTTCACATTTGCTTCCATTCCTCTTAAAGTTTATTGTCAACTGGTGAGTGAACACAAGACACTATAAGTGCCTTTCCTCAGAAGTTTGCTTACACCAAACTGGGCGAATTCTATCCTCTTAGAAGTTCTCTGTTCCACATCGCTACAAATTTGGTATAGGTATATATAATAATGCACACAAAACCCACTTGTTATTATAGTGTGCAAAGTACTCGTCCGTTGACAAACTTCCTGGTTTAGTTTATACAGAGTTGGTGGTTTTGTTTGAATTCTTACTTTCAGCGACGTTAGCAGAGGATGACTTTCGTTCCATCAGCCTGCGAATCCGCAAGTTTTCTCCGCTCTTCGTCTCCTGCAAGCAATCAAATCATTGAGAATATTAGGTGGTGATAGTGATTACAATACCAACGTAATATACCATATAGTACCATCATCATCGTTGTCCTAAAGAATGGGATTGTGTGATATATTATAAACTGAATGAAGAGAAAGGAAATGTAAGCGAGGTTCGTAAATAATGGTTAATTTTCTCTATACAAATTTCATACTATACTATCATCATTTTATAGCTAGAGCATATCGATGCATTCAAAGAAATATATGTATGCATTGTGTAGCATTATCCTCAAATCTATGGAATTCTCCCTCGCCAGCAGCAGCAGACTGGTTTTCGTCGAGCAGGTTGTTGTTGTGCTTCTCTGCTAAACACAGATCAGTTTCTCCCACTCTCATTTCGCTTGTTCTGTAGTATTAACAAAGTCATCAGGTTCTGTTGAAATATCTTGAGATTACGTATTGTTAGGAAAATTTCCGCTTCACTTGATTCCCAAAAGCACTGCTGCTGCTGCTGTTGTTGCTGTTCCTCCTCACTGTCTGCCTTCTCTCTTCACCACGAGTGTTTTACCTTTGCACAGACTACGGGTATTATTATTATCGTGATCATTTGAGAATTCACAGCAATATTTATGTGAATATTCAGGGTATATGACAGATTATGATACTCGTGGTGTTATAATAACGACCTGTGTGCTCAAATTGTACAATGATATTATTCCATCCACTCTTTACTGCAAGTCGTGATTATGGCGATCCCAAGGCAGATAACTTGGATTATTACTAGTTTTGGGACTCTACAAAACTAACAACTAATGAATACCATATAAATTGAAGACGAAAATTAGGAAAGAAAGGTATGTGTGTAGAATTGAGCACAGACAGAGAGAGAGGATTATATGCATATATATTTTTATCTTTATCCCTAACATGGCTAAAGGCACGCACCTTGTTAAACTTTTCGCCTCGAGTTAGTAAAGTGATGAGTATATCTAAATACAAATGTATTTATATACATGGCAGATTAAAATGAACTTCTACCTCGCTTTCTTCTCTCTCACTCTTCTTCTTGCTTTGTCTGGTGTGTTTAGATATGAAAATAGTGGAAACACTAAGAATTTTTGATGATATGATGATGCCAATGTCATTATACTCCAGATCAGTCTGTGCAAATACGCACACATTGCTAAGAACCAGAGAAAACTTTTCTACTGAAAATCCTTCCCAATTGACTTTACTAACTGCTAAAGCAAGAGGAAAGAAAAATTCGAGAAAAAAAAACCTACAGGAATACTGTAAAAGCGAAGGAGAATGAATAGAATTGGAGGTTTAACGAAGGGATGAGAAAATGAGAAACACGCGAAGCAAATAAGCCACTACATTAAGAAGAGCCATACAAATACAACGAACATTCCTTTAAATATCATTCTCTTTTATGTTGGGTTTGTTACAGTATAAGTTATCCAGAGTTTCCAGCTTACACATGCCACATGCATAGTTCCATACTTATTTCTACCTATCTTTAATGCTCATCCATTTTATTCCTATAGACTGCTTGAACCTACATAGTCTTTTGCAATCATGCCTAGAAGCTACTTAAAAATCTAGAGTTGAACAAAATCTACACGTCTGGATACACGTATGCCTACTCAAAGATACAAGACTACGAAGGGAAACTCTGCAACGACCAATATTTCCGCTTTTCTGCTTGAAAAGGAAAGATAGAGATACTGGCAGTTGCAGAAGAAGAAAGAAAGACGTTGGTGGTGGTGGCACTGGGATGATGAGATGAAGAAAGAATATAAAGGACGTAGCTAATGGGAAATGAAAACGACGCACATCTAACTACATAAACCACCATAGAGAATGGAAATGCGCACATTGCAACATAATCGGCAACTTTTTTCAGCTGCCGGATTCAGATGAGGAGGAGTGCTGCCGTGGTAGAGTTCGGAACGTGGAAGAAAAAGAAAAAGGATTGTACCAGCTCAGCCCTTTTTCTTCTTTTATTTAAGTTTTCATCATTGCATCTTTTCAAAGAAGAGGAAGCTTTGAGAAACTCTCTGTGAAGAAAGAAATACTTTTTCTCTCGTTTTTCTTCCTCATCTTTTTAGAAAATGAAGTTATAAAGTGTGTTTTATAGTTATTATGACATTATCATTATATGGCTATGACTTGTTTTGGGTGTGTATGTAGCATGTTTTAAGGGAAGTATACATACATATAATTGTTTATAAGAGAAAGGCTTGCATGTACGTAAATAATAATTGTGTATGACAGGCTTGACAGTCTGTGTGAGACCTTTCATCATAACATTTCTCTCTCCTTTTTTGGTAATCTTATTATTATGAATTTAATAAGTCTTTTTCCTTTAGGCAAAGCTAGTGCACGTTTTTTTTCAATTTTAAGAAAAGAAGCCAGTAAAATTGAAACGAGTATGTTACCTCATGCAGCTGTAATTTGAATTTGAAAAAATATATTTGAATGCCATAACATTGTACATTGCTATTGTTGATCTTACTAATTTCGAACTGGCACTTCAGTATTTACACACTTTTATAACATGCTTTACATGACATACAATACATGCTCCACAGATGATACAAATTGTGACATCTTAGCAATATGGCATACATAAATGTCAGAAATGTCACCTAACCATCAACAGTAATTATCTGTAGATTAAGTTTGTTATTCGCTGCTAGCATGCAAAAATGGCTCAATTGTCTTTACGGAACAGCTTTTCTTGTAACATGAATGCATGTCGAGTTTGATAAATAATAATTAGAAAACTCAGCATGTGCAAAAATAGTTAGTTTTAGCACCTCGTTAGAAATATGTGTCATAAAATAATTGCCCTCCCACTTCTTTCACGCTCCTTCCCATTTCGCAACACATGGGGGCTTCAACTAATCTTGTTAGCTTTCTGACCGAATGACAACAAAACTAGTTGCCTGATAGAAGCTTTGTAGTCACTTTTCTGTTGAATTTAACCTTCTCTGTCTATCAACTCAGCGCTCACACTTCCCAAGTTGAAAATGGAGAGAAGAGAAAATATGTGTACGGAATGCTAAAAGTATGAGTGTAGAACAAAACCGCAGAGAAACCATAACCGTCACTAGTCAGTATTACAAAACATTTCAGAGGAAAAAAAGGCAAAACTGTCAACAATATTCAATGCATTGTGGCATAGAGCTGTCATGTTACTTTGTCACATATTTTCTTGGGTTGGCACTCAATAACCGAGATATATAGAACTCAGTGACAGTCAAGTGAATTGGAATAGAAGAACCAGTCGATCATCATCATTATAACCATAAGACAATGAACGAAATGCGCGGAAAAGTTTTAATGAAGAAAATTACAAGTTGAACATTAGATGGACTATGGACAAAAGTTTTTCATTCTGATATTGACTGAACTGAACGATAGTATGACCTATTTCACTTTAAAGCGGTGTATTTTTCTGCGCCGCTCCTGATGCTTAATATTTTACATAGTGACAGATATCGAGCGGTTTAAAACCGCTGTCATGTAGCATGTCCACAAGTTTATGCAATTGGAATAGACATACATGAAGTGTAATTTGTGTAATTTGAGTTATAAAACTGCAAATTGCCATACAAAATACAAGTAGATTGCTCAGTTCTGCATTATTTATGTCGCTCGTGTTTTTTTTTGCAAACTTTTTGCCAAACATTCAGGTTCACTTGTTCATTTCGTGTCTTTTTTCAACTGCAACGAATTTTGAAATTTTATCCCTGTTTCCCTGATCGAAAATTCAGCATTACATGATGAAGTCTATATACGACATGAATGTCATGAACGACCACCGTATTCGTGCAGCAAGCAAGCAAAAAATATAATATGTAATACCAAACCTGTCAAGTTGTCATCGAAGAACTTTTTCCTTTGCACAATTTGAGTGTTTCATAAGTCGCCTTACTTATTGCTTCTCTGAGAAATGCGAAACGAACAGACTTAAAATTGCTTTATAGATAAATGTTTTTAACAGAAAGCCACAGTGGTGTCATATATTATTCTGCTTTTTCGCCTTATGTAGAGTTAAATAAAATATGATAGCATTTGTTCACATTTATGGAAATGATGAATATGACAGTCTATCGATTTCATATGGGATTGCCGTGTGTAATTTCTTTTTTCCAATTTTCATAGTCGCAGTAAGTAGGTTTCAAAGTCAAGAGGAGTATAATCTCCGTTTGTACTTGTGACAAATGTAATAAAATCATATTGATGCGACCTATCTTTGGTATAGTTATCACAATTTTTCATACCAAACTGCTGAAGTTACTGAAGAAGAAATATTCTCCTTTTTATGTAGTTTTTGCAGTTTCACAGAATCCAAGAAAAAGGATCTGTGTCACCTCCATTGCACGTTACTTTTTTCTTTCACTTCTTCACATTTAATGCTTCACTCCAACATAAGTATGAGGAAACGATTCAACAATATGAAGTAACAGCTTTGGTATAGACCAAATATAAAGTCGTTGCAAAATAGGGTGTGATGTCGCAACAAGAAACGCCGATCTTCTATCATCAGCCGTACCGTCAAAAAAGAGGCTAATGGAAGAAATATGCAAGCGAGAAATAGGATTATGTAAAGAAATGGGCTTTCCTTAAATAGGTTGTATCTTAACTTGGCAAGGGAAAGAAAGTGAAAAATGTCAAATGTGTAAAATATTGGGGAAGTGCAGAGTATTGGCAGAAAAATGTGGCATTACATAATATGTGCATTGATAGTAATACAGTGAATGCATAAGTATTATTAGGACGATACAGAGGTAAATACATACATTTGAACATTCTCGTATCACATGCACTCTCTCGCTTTCTTCGTTTTTTCTATCTCATTTAAAGCTTTTCTATCAAATGTCTCCTCTCATTCTTCTCAAATATTCCATTTTTCCCGTTTTGCCATTTCTAAGCTACTGTTTCACATGCATTATATGCTTCCTAACCACGCCACCCGTTGGAGCCCTGCGTCTCACACTATACACTCACAGTCACAAGGCTAGGCTTAGGAAGAAAAAATAGACTTTCTGTCACTTTTGAGCAGAATTCCATTATTGTTCAGTATTCCCTGGATTCCAATCGATCAATCAGTAGGTACACTTACCAAACGCTAACACAGTGCTTGTATCTTTCTTTTTTACCCAAAAACGAGACATCAGCAACCTAAAAGAAATACATACTGTATCACTTGCAGAGCAACCATTTTGTTTTGTTTATTCTTTATGATGAGAAAATGTTCTTAGTTAAAGAACACGTCTGCAAGTAGAGGTAGCATCCTCTTGAAACAAGGGAAGTAAAGAATGTTTTATATTTATATGCAAACTTTAGTCGTCTTTGACTCACATACGCAAATGTTTGCACTACAAAAATCCTATCAATATTCATAGCTTGTTAGCTTTGTAAAGTGCATGAACCAATTCAATCCAACTAGATTCCGTAACCAGGCAGAAACACGAACGGAATGAAGCCGAAAAGGAGGGTGAATCCATTTTGTACCTTGTTTGTGTTTGCATTAAGTTTTGATGGAGTGGCACCAATGGTCTAGGGATATCATCATATTACTACAGTAGTATCAAAACAATTTCCATTAAAAAGTTGTTTTCCTTTAGAAAGGTATCCTTTTGTGGGTACATGGGAAAGGGCAATAGCATCGATGCTGTTGACATTCGAATTTGTAAACACGACTTCATATGAGATATTTTAAAATAACTAAAATAAGCCGAATCCAGGAATGTACACATGTGTGGAATCATGAAGGTAGTAGAAATGTGCTTAATTAATGGAATATCACTGTCAATTAAGGTTGTCAGTAACATTTTGACAGAAGCTTTAAAACCATAATGAACTGCTGGACACGACAGGATCTCGTCTCTCAGCATGCCACAAACCAAGCAATGGAAATGGTCAATAACCCTTGGATGGTCAATTTTTTGTGGTGTCATCATCGTCAGTAAAGTAACGGTAGTTATTGTAGTCGCGTAAACTCTGGCTATGTGTGTGCATATATGGGAGCCGCAGCGCAGCAGCAAGCGCATAGTCAACCCAATAATAAAATGAACTGAGTCAGCAAGTTTATGTATGTGATCTTTATCAGTCTTCACACAGCTCGTTTAGTGTCCATTTCTATTGCACCCTTAATAGCCTGCACGTCTTCCTTTTTGTGTCTTCGTCATGCTCCATGAACCAGTTTTCGACACTGCTCGTATAACTGTGTACAATATGTGGTAGCATTAACTATCGCGTTTTACTACTGTAACAATTATACTTGGAATTTGAGTGCATTGTGCTGGCGCAAAGAAGCCCGCCGCTACGGCTAGAGAGTTGGTAATAAAACGAACAAAATCTAAAAATACTTTAGCAGTTTCCAAAAGCTAAAATAAAATGAATGTAGGAAAGCAAATGACAACGAGAACGAGAATATTATAGCCGAGGATAGAAACACTTTGGGACTAACTTTCCCAATTTCCTGTTTCATGGCCATTAATGTTTCCTGTATTTATTTTAAATTGCTTAACTAATAAATATTCTTAACACACAGGAGTGAGTCGATCGTTTCTCACTTTTTGGAAGAAAAATAACTGACTCGGATTGTACACTCCGAAATAAAAGAGGTCACAGAAATGCTCATGTTCTTTCCACTTTCCACTCTACATGCTTACACCATACACCTACGTATTGTTGAATGCAACACGCAATCTTGCATTTTTGAAGCAACAATAATGTAAGAAAATATGTATAATACTTTTTCTAGTCGTATTTTTGCTGTATCATCATCATTTCCCCCAAAAATGCACTCACATTCTGTAAATAAATGAGCAAAATGTATATGCAAAAAGATGATATTATACTTTATTGAATGTGAGATCATGCCACAAGGCAGATTGGGTAAAATAATCAAAAAGATAAGCATTGCAGGGCAAAACTCCCATTTAACTCCATGTTCTTACTTCCTCAAACAAATATAAAATTTTTGTGATCAACATCTTCACAAAGTTCTAAAGTTCCGGGTTGATCACACGGTCGCAAATGTTCTTGTTAGTTTACTCTTGCTCTATAGCACAAAAACTGGAGAATATCTCCATAAAACGGCAAAATAAAATAACAATAATACTAACATAGCATGAGTATAGCCTTATATCAGCCATAAAAAGAGATACTATGCAAAACAAAACAATCCCCTTTTAAAGAAAAAATGACTCAACGCTTTACATTTAAAAATTGGCCTTCCTTCTGGAGGAAATTGACGAAAAACGATGATACGTACTAGACAATAATATGATATCCAATATCAATATAGCTCTATATTGAGTAGTTTTATAAATAAACTTATTTTAGGGCTAATAATTCCCATACATTTTATAGATCAGCTTTCATCTGCTGTGCAAAAGGCAAAAATTTATAAAACGCAAGCTCATATACTCCGACGTTATGAATCTTCTATCGTTACTGTTGTTCTTGTGTGAGTAACGGAACATGTGATAGAAAAAGTGAAAGCATAGGAAAAAGAGAAGAAAACTTTTGTGAATTCTCAACACTGCCATTCTGTTTCCGCCCAGAAAGAGCTTAGCAATAAATGGTATGGTGTATTGGTTGTTGACTGGTATTTTTTCATCTACGTTCGTGCCACTGTTAGTGCCACTGGCTTTGGTTTTTGTGCACATGGTGGTACAGCAGCGGGGAAACTGGTGAAGCGTCGTCGACTGCAAGAATGGTAGTGAGGGAGGCATAAGGAACAACAAATATTAGTAGTACTAGCATGACTGCAGTGGAATCTGAGTGTAGTGTAGCACACTCTGAAAAAAATTTGTACGAGAAAGCGGGATACCTATAAAAACCAAGCAGATGATGAGCAAGTCCAAACTAGAAAAAAAGTCAGGAGAGACTTGCTTACTCGAGGAAACGTAGAAGTGGTAGTAGAAGCAGTACCTTGAAAGTTGAAAGGCTTTAAAAATCCATATTACCTTACATACATAATATTTGTGCTTTTATTTCACTCAATTTATAGTTATAATAGGTTATAATATGTAGGCCGTGTAGTAACCTTTCCATTTAAACGTGCTGTTTTATGGGAATGCGCTTGGATATATATACCTAGTCGTACATGAGGAAGGATCAAAATAAACCGGGAAAGTACTAGGAGGCAAGAATCCTCTCATATTGTACTAGCACCATTGTCATAAAAGTACGCACATGTACCTAGTTTTATATGATATTACCAGCTTATTTACTCGGAATCCTTATAGCGATATTACCTATCACATTGTTGAAAATCGCTATAAACTTCAGTTATTGTAGTGGAGGACGGAAATGTATATTTATACATGCAAGAGTTTACTTTTGCCTTTTCGTCGCACACTTCCATTCCATAAGTATAACACGACAGTGGTGGTTTGGTGTACGTACCATTCACTTAAAGTGAACTAATGCAGCTTGGCTTGTCCCACTTTCAACAAAGTGCAAGCAAGCAAGGAACCAACATAACATCAACATTTTCTCTGCCTCCATACACACACACCCTACACTAAATTCATCCTCCTCCGCCTCTTTTCTCTTTAAGATTCACTCTTCCTTTTCCAGTTTTGTTGTTGTCGTAGTGGTATGCTCGGAGCACTCAGAGTACGGTTTCACCACTCGCTAGTCTTTCTCTGAAGCTTTTTGCTTTTGAGCTTCCTTCTGGCACTACTGTGGTGTACCTACCACCTCGACGACTACAATGTATACACTCATGAGAGCAAAAAAGAGTGAGACTGACTGACTTACTGACTTTCTTTTCTTTCTCCTCTTGCCAAATGAAATCTACCAGTGCAGTGCTACACAAAGGAATCTTCGTCCGTTTTTACTTTTTTGCCAGGCGTCTTCTCCTCTCTCTCGAGCTCTTTTATCGAACGATGAACTGTAGTGAGAGAGCAAAGTAACTTTGGAGAATGTCTGGTAAATGCTGGATTGCTATTATCCTGTCTCTTCTCATTTCCCGTATGCCGTGTTTTCTCTCCATACCTACTCTTGGCAGCCCCAAAGAAATCACAATTTTCTCTCAACTTACATTATGGACTTTCTCATTTAGTGAAATTTTAAATGGGTTGCATTTCGGTAACGTAGTTTCAGCTTAAGAGGATGCGACAATCATTTCAACCATTTTGAGTTACTAAAGGTTAAAGTGAAAATAGGAAAGACCATGAAAGTAGCACACTATATGCATGATGCCTAGAGTTCTATATTATGCAATTTGAGCGTGTGTAGGTACTAGGCATTCGAAACTCTATTTTGCATGTGTATCACTGAAGCTGTAAGCTATTCAAGAAGTGAAACAGGACATTCATTATGAATATTAACAATAATGTGCATTTTACGGAACGGATACATGTCATCCGGACTTGAGATAAAACAAGATGATGAGATGGTGATGATTTGATCGCTAAAAGCTCCAGTTTCGACCTCTTCTCAAAATGTCTGTCATCGGGCAAAGCTGCCTTGTTCTGTAGACTTTGCGATAGCACACAAAAGAGTCATAATAATATAAAATGAAGGGGATTGTGCTGGAAGACATCATCATCAGATTGAATTCCGTTGTAAAATGCTGTTGACTTCGATGAGCACTTTATCCTTGATGATAATACGATGGAGAAATAGGAGCTGATATGTGGCGACTACTACTACTAGTACTACGGAGCAATAACCTTAAAAAGGAAGAGAAAGCAGTGCAGAGGAAAGAGTATAATGTACACGGATGACACTGGCGTAGATATGTAGTCTTAATGGAATGTCTGCAAAATTCCAAAGATGTTTGCACGCGCCTTTCAAAAAAATAAACCTCATAAGATTAAGGACACGATAATACTTTTGTTATATGTACCCGTTTTTATACTCAGCTTCTATCATCTTGGCAGAAAATATCAACACTTTGTGCATATACACATGCTTTCATTGTGTGACTAACATAATAACCGACATTACAGGGAAAATCCACTTTCTTATAGAGAATATAAATATATAGTGGCACACAAAGCGCTTCCCTCGTCATCTACGAGTAACAGAATTGGACAACTATGTCGTAGAATATTTACTGTACAGATACAATCCTCCACATTGGAGCGAGAGGCTCGAGTGCTGTGTTGTGTTTTGGTATCAGGCTCCGCTCCTTGTCAGAAAGCCTTTCAGTCATTCCTTTGACATAATAACATAACACAACATTTTCATGCTACCATTTCGAAGAAGAATGGCTTAGAAATAAGAGCATGACCGTGCTGGAGCCATATAGTCATGTAAAACTTGCACAAGAAGAGCGTTAAGTAATGTCATGAATGATATCGCATGATGTCATAAATAAAATGGTAGTAGAGTCTTTTGGAACACTTTCTCTTCCTCTTTCACCTCCTTCACAAAAAAGAGAGCACACAGACACACTGTTATTCATATTGCATAACATGACATGAATATTATGAACTTATGAATATGGACTCTATGCTCTCATTCCATTTTCTCCGCTTGAGACCCCGAGCAAAGTAAACACTAGCTCGTCAACCAGCTAGGCAACTAGGAGGTTTCACTTGAGAGAAAATGGGCAGAGTGAGTATGAATGATGAACGTCGCCACATTAAATGGAAAGGATTGTTGTCCTTTATTGCATTAAGAATGTTCTCATTCATCAAAGAAAGGAGGAGAGGCGATGAAGGCAAAAGATGAGAAGGAATGAACCCTAAGCTTAAAAAAAAGTGTGTTAGTGACGATTCTTTGTATATTTATGCGTGCACAAATTCATTTCATGTATATTACATGTATAATAAATTTTATTATGTCGAACGTGAAGAGACCCACTTCATTACATGACACTCATTTCCCACGAATTTATACGTACTCTTCAACACACATCGTCCCTAGAGCTCCGACGAACAAATATTATGTAAGGCTTTGCTGACACATATTAACTGAGCTTTCATTATCAAGGAGAAATATAGGCACAACGCGCAGAACATAATTTATAAAGAGACAGCCGTTCATTCCTGTGTATTGACTTGTTCTTTCTCCATAAAATGGTTCACTGACTTACTGACTGAATCATACGACGACTATGTCGACACGATATAAATGAAAGTTTGAGAGTGACAGGAATTGCGCTTTAGTTTGCTTTTCAGGCTGCTGATTTCAACCTTCTTTAAAGTAAAATAAGCTGACGGGCTTTGGTTTTAGTTCCAGTTTCAACAATGCCAATATTCATGTCAAGCGTGAGAGCATAAAACGAAAAGTGAGGACAAGGAATCATCCTCTGCTTCAATGAATAAACGGCATGAACTTAGACACAGAGGCATACAGTTATGCTTAAGAAAAGCACATTAGTAGCTCCATGAAAGCATAATGATAATATATATTCGTTTGAACTATAGACAGAGAGTAAATAAAGTAGAAGCTGATATGTGAAGTTTCGAACAGTTGATGACTTACATGGGCGTTATAAGCCTGCTGGATACGGATTACAGTCAACGATGGCATCCAATAAGAAGTGTGTATATACATAAAGCATACCTACTTAATACCCACTTCTTGACTCACTTCATAATATTCTGAGAGGGCAGCTCATGAAATAATCGATTTTGGCTGTCACTCCACCGTTCAAAGGTAAATCCTTTAATTTCACATATGTGATGCGAATGTGTAAAGAGCTTGCATACATATTAAGAATTATGGATCTGGCACTTTCTCATATTTTAACTCATCAGTTAAACGGAATTCGGCTATATGGAACAACTAGTATATGTCATGGTTGTACTTATTCATAATGGTTCTCCCCACCAGTAAATTGCAAGTCTGTGCGTGTCAGTAAATTGACAGGTTCGGACACTACTTTACATTATACACCTTTTACAATTTATCATTAAACATGAAACAGTCAAAAGGAAGAGGTAAACAAACTGACATCAAAAAAAAGGAAGGAAATGATTCTCAAAGAGTTATTAGAAATGCATGTCTTAGAGGTTAAAAATTTGCTTAAATATTATATGATGGAGCAGTAATATACTTCGATACAATTTAATGTCATGTAATCCATCTCGTCTTTTCACTATTTAGTTTTTAGGAGAAAAAATTTAGTGGAGTATGCTAAGCGCTCAGACATGGGAAAAATATTAATGAAAATTTTCATACCAAATCTGGCGGTCACGATGATGAATATCATGCAGCTTTCCTGTGAATGCAAGTTTGCGAATAAGGAACGTTATTGTTGTAATAATAAATTGTTTTGGCAGATATGTGGTATTATAACAGGTGAGAACAAGTGGAAATTTTTTAACGCCTGCTCTAGTCGGATTATTATTTACGGAAAGCAAACGGTGATTTGAGGAACACATGCATGCATGAATGATACAAAGCGCTACAATGAAAAATGTTCACTGGGATTAGATCCCTCCTTACATGGGAATCGCAATAATGATCTCTGCCGGATGATGCTAATGCTCCTGTCGCGTTTTAAAGCGTGAGGTAGTTTACAAAGTGTCATCTCTGGAAAATAATAATATTCAATACAGTGAAGCGGTGGTATGGTAAGTGCAAGCTTTTGTAAATGGATAGGTATGTTAAATGCGTTGAAAATAATATGCAAACAGCTCACACAAGCAACAGGGTTTTCTTGGTGTGATGTAGAGGAAGGAAAGACAGGATGAATGAAGGGTCAATGGAGAGAAGAGGACATTTTCTCATGAATAATGCGCCGTCTTAGTATGCAATCAATAATCAGGGGGAATACAAGTAAGAAAACTGACACCTTCACTGCTTGCATGTTTTGCAAAGAAAAAGGAAGGAATACATTTTGGGGTATTCTATTCAAAAGTATATTGTTCTCACATCATACACCATAAGCAAAGGTAATACATTAAAATGAAAAATTCTTGAGCCTTTGTTACTGAAGCGTAGGATGAAGGAATATGAAAAATACCAAATACACACAAATGTTTTGAATCCAATGAAGTTGGAATGAATGAACGAGAAAACCATGAGCAATAGATGCCCTTGGGTTTCTCCCTATCATCGCTTGCTATGTTATGTCCTTAAATTATTATAGTTGTATATTTTCATACTTTTTATACATAGGTAGTTATACATCTTTTAGACATGCATTACAACATAATATCACCTGTGTTATCACAAACTTGTTAATTAGAAATTACTGAATTAGGAATTAGTTATTTTAGTTTTGTGTAGGTTTGGTTTAAAAATACTTCTTATTATAGTTCCTTTGAAGACTACGAGACATACTAAATTAAGATTAATTTAAAGGTATTTTTGTAGTCGGACAAATTAGGATAATGTATGTAGGTAATGCTTGACTAGATTCGTGGATTTATGGAACATATAATTCTCAACAAATTTTAAAGACTTGTGTTTTGTCAGTATTAAGAGTATTTGTCAGTAAATTTAAATAAAAAATCAACAATCGTGATGTGTTTTTCTACAAGATGAAAGTAATTGAGTGAAACATGAAATACTGCACAATTAAGCAGGATGTGTACACTACATTCACTAATACATATCCCCATATTCTCAATCAAAGTCATGAGGAGAAATTATTTCTTTCATTCCCCCGCTGATTTTACTTGCTTTTTGCGATTTTGACAATGCAATTTCTTGTATAGGTACCAAAAGGATGTTGTTCGTATTTCTTATTGCTTGTATAATACTAGCAAAGTTTTGCACTTGCGATTAAGTCAGGTATGGATGTGCGCTAATTGATTTCATTTTTAACATGTATAACCCCAGGAAAAATGGAACATGAAAGTGGAATTGTTGACTATTGACATTCCTTCTAGAGCCTCAAAATCAATTAATAGCATCACTTAATGGATAATGTGATCAATAACAGGTATAGAGTCGTATGGATTTTGTTAGTAGCCTATAGCTATTATTAGAGTTAATTAGCGTCAGCCAATTACTCGACGAATTCGATTTCTCAAAGAAATGATAAAAAGACTGGCAATTGCCAAATACACCGATTTTCTATTTTTAGCAGTAATTATGCCGACATGTTTCTATCAACTTATGAAAGATTTTCTGCTCTTTCTCTACATAATGTTTCCGAGCAAAGCTGAAAGTTTCAAGGGAAGACCTGCTAATGAATTATGGAGCATAACTTGTCATTTCTTATGGGTACTAATATATTTATGATGGAGCAGCCGACGGGGCAGTTATAATTGAGAATTGAGTTCTCAGGCTAGAAACTATAACTCAATGAATGGTAATTAACTTGATACAACATAACTCATTCGTATGGCAGGAACAGAGAATCAAAGTTGAACAATGATGTAGTTTTGTTGAATGGTCTTTGGTATTACTTTTGCTGCACTAGAAGTGGTTAGGTAGGTACATGTACTACACAAAGACTTATCAAATCCCTAGTAGTTCAGTGATAATTGCGCTTGCTAATTTAAGTTTTGTTAATCTGCCTTTGCAGTATACTTCTGTGTGTAGCTATATATCATTAAATGGTTAGCACATTTTAATACGTATGGATTTTGTCATGAATGTGGTTATTTTGTAGGTAACAAACTGGGTAAAGTAATGAGCCCTGTGGCAACTCTTTTCATTTATTAGAGTACCTATGTAACTTTTTAAGTTTCCGTCACTCCATCCTTCTCCACATGACTTTCCCATCATCAAAAATTGTCGACAAGATAATGCACCCGCAGGACACATTCATACAGGTTTGTAACTCACTTATCATTATTGTTGTTAATACAAATATGATAAACTTGTTTAAGTGAGTGGAGCAACAACAACCTTTCATTGAGCTACAACGCCAGAATTTTGGATTAAATTAAGCTTAGCCAGTTCAAACTAGGAATTGGAATACCATGTTCATCAAGCAGCTTTGTATGGTTTGACGTAAATAAATAGACTTGGTGGCTGATCAAGATCATGAAAAGTCATTACTACACAGACAATGTCGAATATACTTTTTGAGCATGTATGTTTGCCATGCGGGATGTATTAACGTCTCTTATCCTCTTACTTTAAACAATGTAATTGATCTCTTTTGACCGCTGTGTAGGTTTAAGCTGATCGCAAGCACTTATTCTGTTTCATGATTCCACGAATTACTTTTTCTTCACATCATTATTATTTCTCCATTGTGGTTGTCTCTTGTTTACTTTAACTGTCTTAATAATGGCCAAACTCATTTATTCTCGTGGATGCACCCGTTGACTTAATCATCAACGAAATAAAAGAAAAATTGGTCTGGCGTAGCCTCTATCCGCGATGCAAATCTTTCATGTAATAACAAGGAAAATGCTTGGCATTGCCATTAATCTCTATCTTCCACTTTGTGGGCACCTCCCTTCCATTTCCTTATATAAAATCATAATTAGAGCTGAGGCATCTCACATTGCCAGTCATAGACGGCTTTGGACTTCCTCCTGCGTAATCTTATCGGAATCAAGCAGTCAGTTTACAACTCCTCATGGCATGCAGACCCTATTTTACATGTCCATACATCATTATCAGATCAGCAGCTTGGACTCTCATTCTTGTCAGCTTCAGCTCACCAGATTTTATGGCAATCATGATCATCGTATATATGCGTATGATCCATGTCTGCCTATTAGACACTCTCTTTGGACACTTGTGGAGCTTCCGCTCATTTTACTGCCACTGCTGCACTAGCATTACGTAATTAAATCAAGATCATAACAATTTTATTGAAACATGCTATAGCTCGATTCAACATGTACTGAAGCCAGATTCTGGCTTACAAATACGAGAAATACTAATTTTTATTATTTTTTACTCTCCGGCGAGAATATTTCCAATCACGTCTCTTGTTATTTCTGCTTCTTCTCTGACAATAAAAATGTTGCTGTTGATTGGCAAAGAATTGGGAATGGGTAGCTCAATTTCTTTCTTTTGCCAAATTACTATTATTTTATAAATGTTTCCAACTATCAGTCGCTTTTATATGTATAAAGCATATCTTTGCTGAATAGGAGAAAACCGTATTATTTTTTATTAGTACAACAAAAGTGACTGTGATTTCCGTATTTTTAAGTACAGTAATAATAAATAATGGCTCGTAAAATGTTGATGCTGCTTCTGAGCGGTAGTTTTGTTCGTGTCCATTCTCTCGCTGCTCCTCTTTCAAGAATTACAACTTGGCTGGCGGTGTGATTATTGTGACTATTCAGGCTTGCAACTTTTCATTCACTATATTCACGGTTATCATTATGCAATTGCTTCCAGTTCAAAGCACGAACATCAAAACTCGTTGCGGATGATGATATAATATAATATTATTATGGATCCTTTCCATATAAAATGTTTTAGCGCAACAGAACAGAACATGATCATCGTCATCTTTTTTGTACCGTAGTACAAAACTGTATAACATGCTAAACAACAAAAACTCTTCAGACTGTTCAATGACTCGTAAGCAAGCTTTTATTACAATGCAATGTACCAAATAACAAAAGTGTCTGTGTATCTGTATGTCTGCATGATGCTCACTCTTCCACTGCATTCAATGGAAAATGACTGACTGCTGAAGGAGGAAAGAAAAGGGAGGAAAATCTCTGTGTGCCAAGTGAATAAGTCAGACTGAGAAATAAGGGAATAAAATATCCGCAATAGAGCCCTAATGGTATGACCCTTCCAGAACTGCCGTTTTGTTGTATTTTTTACTTATAAAGTAAAAAGTACGTTGTAATATCGAAAGTTGGGGGGCTAGAGGTTTATGGGAAACTAATACAATTGATTTAGTTTGGACTTGAGACGATAATGATGACAATAAACCAGTGGATTTATACGTTAACCCATCATTTTGGTAGAATGGGTAGATTTGATTGACTAAAAAAGAGATTTTTTTTGAGCAGAAGTGTGTATTGCACGCGTTTCGGTGTGCTTTGAGCATGAATATGTGTAAGTTTCCTAGATTGTACGTTTATTTCCCGTCCTGGAAGAATGAATAACAGAGGCTATCAAATGATTTGCTAACGTCAGGATTTAAGAGGTCTCTGGAACTGATTGTCAGTCAGGGATTGAGGGAGAAGGAAAGGAACTCGATTCCCCCACACTTTGCTGACTCAAGTTCAACAGAGCTTTTTAATGTGTGCGCTGTGCAAAATGGAACAGCGTACATGGAAGTGAGTAAGTATATGAATGAATGTATATTAATGTTCAAAGATTTAGTTGAAGAAGAATAAAGAGATGACGATGATGACGTTGTTGTGCTGACTTGCTACGGAAAAAGTAAAGCAAAAGACTAGCGTGTGGTATACAACAACAACGGCACTTGAGAGACTTTCGAATTTCCTCCCATGTCTGCCGCCTTGAATCCTTAAAGCACCGTCAATGCTAATGGTATTCCTGGATAGTGAAATCTGTAAACGTTAAGCTGAGCCGGTAAAGTGGGAGTGATGGGTGTGTGGAGAGAGTTTCGGTAGTTTGAGTGTGTGCACTCCAACAAAAAAGTAAACTTATTCAGTAAACTTCTATTCTCTCCGTTCAGTGCTACTGATTTTTTATGCTGTACCTACCACCACATATGTATGTGTTCATATACAGAACAAGGTCATATAACGTTAACTTGCATGCGCATGTAGGAAACAAAAATATAAAATGCACTTGATGTACATGTGATGGGGAGTACACTGTAAGGAAACTATACTGGTATTATGTCGACGTGTGTGAAGTGAAAGAGCAAAGAAGCACGGAAAAAAGTCCTACTCTCACTCTCTCCTGATCACAATCATTTTATCGCTGGGAATCAATCAACGTAATCCTAGGCTTATGCACTTCAGCACAAACACTTCCGATTCCAATTCGTTTTCCTCTTCCTTTCTCTGAAAGTATGTACTAGCAGCGTGTTGTCGTTTTCTATCCGGTTAAAGTCTACTTTCTCGTTAGTACAAGTTTCGTGTGAGTCAAAACTTGGTGGAATATAGACTCTGATGTTTCAAAACTTTTTGAGTGATGGTAGCGTTTGTGTAATTGTAAATATGCCACACACAGAGTACAAAAGATTTTGACCATTGTTAAACAGTTGAAACAGTTGTTTTTGCGTTTCTGCTAACATTTTTTTTATAAATTTTCAAAAATTGCATTTCAATAACTTGTAGCTTTCATGAACTTTGAAGTTTTAGTTCTAATTTTAGTTTTACGTGTTTTGTACTGAAATTCGAAAGCAAGCTGTTTTTCATCCGTCAGTGAGTTTATGAGTTCTTCCATGCCATTTTTACATTTAAGGAAAACGACAACGATGAAGAAACCATGTGGTGTCACACTTTTCGACACGGTGTCATTTTCGAACTCCGTATCAAATCGTTAAGGAGTAAATGTGATGAAAAATTGCCCATAATAACGAACACGACATTGCATACTTATTTACGCTTTTGTAAAGTTCGTATCTCAAAAATAACTCCAACTGCCAAGCCCACGCAATAAAACATCACATCAAAAAGGAAGAATAATAATAACAAGTATTTTGCAAAATGTTTCGTTCCCTATCGTTATCGAACTGTGAAAGTACAAAAGCTGTATACTTCTCTTTTTTTACAAATATAGCAAAAAATTTGTAACAAAATTCAAGTTGAAATTGTAAACGAGGCGATAGAAGAGCATAACTACGATATCGGAAAACGATGATAATGTGCATAAACATATAATAGAAAGTAAATGTCAAATAGCACACAAATTTCACGCTACATGAACACAAGTTTTCTCAATTTCTCATGTGTCAGTAACTCTTTTTTCATCATGACATGCAAACTAAAAATTCCAGAACTAAAAAATGGAAAGGAAAGAAGGCACGATTCAAGATGAAAGAGAAGAAAATATTCTCTGGTAAAGTATTGCACGAGATGAAAAAGTATATAGTCACCCCGGAACCTGCAAGTCTTTGAAGTTGGCATGCAAGTGATGTAGTAGGTTATAAATATGATTAGGTATACATATCGCAAGAACATACATGAGCAGGCAGAAAATGTACATGTGCATGAACCTTGGCGCAGATACAGTTAATAAAAATCAATAAGCCTACAATACGGATCCTCTTGTCGAATGTAGCAGCATTGCATGCTCTTCAGCAGTTCTAATTTTCAATTCCATCTCCACACTTGAATCCGAAATTCCAGATAAATTGTGTTTACCAGGTTGCAACACCTTATACCTAACCATAATCATGAATCTACATGTAAAACCTGAACAAGAATAAACTCGGAGGCTAATATAGATATTATGGTCGATTACTCCGTGGCATTCAAACCAAAAACATGATTTTCTCTGTAGCGAATAACCGATGCAAGAAAGTAATAATATAGAAAAAGGTGCATCCATAATGATCTACTGAAGATCATAATGATACACGAGCATAGACATTGATGTCTACTATTTTCTTGAAAAATTGAGCGTCAACCGACACCCATTAAATTGGAATTACTCAATCATCACGAATACTCGATTTTTTCGATGCAAATACAAAAAATACATACAAATGGGCACGTTAACCAAACCGCACTGATGTAAATAAGGAATCCAATCGTAAATTACCTACTTTCTTACCACCACCATCAATAATATTCCAACAAACATACAATTTCATGTCTACTACTCCCATAATGCTGCTGAAAACGTAACATTCGTAAGTTTACTGGTGAGAATGGTAAAAATATATAGCCGCATGCATGAAAACATACTGGATGCATGCATGTGGCATAATATAATCAAAGAATCAGAAGCAGGTTTTTATGTGTAATAATCCTCTAGTGAGTTTTATTCCCAAACAAATCTGATATCCCATAAAAGTTTGTTGGGGACGGTATATGCATTTTTTTCGCAATAGCAGGAATAGAACAAGAACAGGATCTCGCAAATGAACGGATCGATTGGCCGACCGGCGACCGTCGTCGTCGTAAACGCAGAAAATGAGAAGTTTTTTTTTGCTTTTTTCTACACACATTGCAATAAAAGTAATATGTAGCATGCTAGCTGCTGCACCCTTGGTTTTTGGTTCTTGCTCTTCCCAGGCAGTTGGCTGCAGCTACGGTTTTTTTGTGGCAGTAGTAGTGGTTGTCCGTGTTCTAAGTCTCCTCTGTTGCTACTTTTTTGCGTGTCTAAAGAAGAAATTGGTAAAATGCCGAAGTTATTTACAGTAAATAAAAGAGGGAAGAAATTTTTCATGTCATGATGATGACTCGACAAAGATTGCACTACATTGGTGGCTCGATACACTTTTTTTGTTTTTTTTTTCTCTCAGTAGAACATTCCTCACATACTGTAACAAAAATCCTCATAATTATCCAATTCAGCTGAAAATAATGGTGGTGGTACTAGCAATAATAAGCTAGAATGTATGTTCACATAAAGAAATTAAAGACACGACACGCTATAATCCGTAAAGAGGAAAGACAAATGATAGTTAGTTGATAGGGGTGGTAGTGGCAGTAGCTTCCAATCTAAACACTTTGTTATCAACGTATTATCATCATCACGAACGAATGACATCGAAAACTGAAAGAGTGTTTACACATTCCACGAGAGTAAAAACAGAAGAACCTTTTCAAATAAACATACCTATGGAGTAAACGATATAGACGAATGTGTATATGCAGAAATTCAATATATGTGTTCACATGGTAGACTAGTTTCCTGACTATTTTGTGTTTTTTATACATTTAATGCTCGTTTTCGTTCATGATATATGTTGCTTGCCGCTGATGATGACACACACCTCACGTTTGAAAATTTAAACTGTTGGTGGTGTGCTCGACGATAGGAACGATAGTGGTGGTTGTAATCTGTACGAAATGTTGTTGTTGACAGTTTTAGACATGTTAAAATATGCAACATGCATGCAAGTCGAATCAAAAGAAAGAAACGGGCTACTTCACTCACACAAACTGTCAACTAAAAGCGATGAAAGAATGTGCCATTTTAACGAGTCTATTTTATTCATTCTACGCTACGTTTTATGCAACTTTGTATTGCTCTGGCTGCTAGCTGCTGATATGTTTGTTGAAACTTTCAAGTCACATAATATTTGCATGTCTCTAGAAACGTAGATACGTAGTATTTATGCATTAAGAATTAAGTATGAATTGCATGTTTACATTAAAAGCTTTCACTTCAAGTATATCAAGTACTTTACATAATATCCCTAAGCTGCTATATATACTACTGCAAACATATATTAAACATTATTCCCAAATGACATGAGATGGATTTCAGGGAACAAAATCCTATTCTCAAGCTGTTAATCACATGATTATTCCAACAAGCCAGTCGAATTAAGTATTTAAATGAATCGCATTGGAATAATCCTTCGAGTACAAACGGAGTGCTGCTTCAATTAGGGGGATACAGCAACAAAATGGTAGTTTCGCTTGCTGGAATACTTACAGGATAAAGTGTGCAAAATGTGTGTGACCAAGTACTTGTAGTTATCTACGAATCGTCTCGTTTCTTGTCTGTTGCAGTCGCTTTTGTTGCAATACAATAATTTTGCAGCTCCAGTGCCATCAACAAGGTGTACTTGAACAAATCGTGTAGACGAACTATTGCACAGACTGCACCTCATGAAAGAAACGTATAAATAGGTATTCACAAGGATAAAATGAAGATATGATGATAACGATGTCTTTTGGTGATGCCAAATGGCGCGACTTCCATCTGAATAAATCATGATGAAAAACTCCAACACTATTTACCTTACGACTGGGAAATAACCTAAAAGTGAATAGAGTGCAAACTGGAAAGAAAGGAGGAAACGTACAGAATAATACTGCGCTCATACATCACATAATTCCATGAGCATTTTGAACAAGTACTATAGAAAGTAGAAGCTCAGAGGTTACTATGATCTTATACTACCTGGCTGCCCTTTCTATGTAGGTAATGGCGAAACTGTGGCACTTCTCTGGTGTGTGACTTGAGCTCCTTAGTGTATACACCCGGTTTACTTTTTTACTATCTTGCATTACACCACACACACCTTTACGAAAAGCCTTTTAATAAATTCATGCGTATGCATTATTATGCTGGTTGGGCTTGATCTAAAAAAGTGTTTTAAAGAGAGCGTACAGTAGAGCTGATCAAACAACTACATATTACATAAAAGATTTGCTGGGCTTGTACATCTACACCAATGCGTATGCCAGGAATAAATTTTCAGAAACACTATTGTGCGTTTATCCTCAGGAAGCTTGATTTAAGTAGAAATGTTTACGACTGTTATTATTATTTCATATGGAAAGAAATGGAAGTGGCAATGGAAAGTGTGATATGATGTTCATCTGCCTTGGTCGGTTGCTGGCAAGTGTAAAATGCATTGCAAGGGCTCCCTTTCCACCTCTTCCCTAGTACACAACAAATGACGTTTCATTGCCTTTATTACCATTTCGCCATTTTCCTCATGCGACAAACTCTCTGTTGCTGCTGATATGCTAAAAAGGAGTGAACAAGGGAGGTAAAAAAAGTTGAATCAGTTTGCTCACACACAATTTCCATTCTATTATATTTTTATTTATGTATATTTATTTACGCGGAAGTATGCATGTTAATGTCTTCGTGTGTGTTCATAGCTCAGCAACAAGAGGAGCAACATCACGACAACAAAATACAGGGCGCAACACGACGACGAGTATGAGGAGAAGACGGGAGCAAAAGTTTTCCTGGTGGTAAAAGGACACCTCATCCTCGTAAATCTCTCAGTGTATCGGACAATATCTGCCGATTCGCTCTAAATACTCACAATTTACGATTATTGCCTTTGCACACCTAGAGCAGCAGCAGTGAATTTGAGGAGAGAAAAGAGAATTTAGAAGGAACAACATAAAAGCGAGGAAGGTTGTACGCGCTACTGCATGAGCACGTTCTGCATTTTATGTAAAACCATGAAAAGAGCGAGAAAAGAAGATATAACATGGAGTGTGTGGCAGTGTGTGCACTTGATAGTTTCTAAAACTCAAGCAGCAGCAGCACTGCTTGTGGGTGTTATGAAATTTAAGCCTTTAAAATATCATATCATTCAGGAGCATGCATTCATGTACATAAATATTTGAAGACCCATACAAAATTATTATTATTATTATGTGTATACAAAGTTATGACATTCTCTCCATATAATATTATCATCTTGTTTACTGTTGTGTTGATACCACTGCCATCAGAATGACTGTACACACAACACTAAGTCTACGTGCAAGCGAAACGATACTATTATGGTGTTGGCAATCGAGATGAACAAACGAGAGACCTTAAACTAGAAGGGAGTGAGGGAGAAAGAGTGAAAAGTGCAGGAATCTCTTTCTGGCTGTTTTGTGGTGTGCTCTGGAATGACGATGCTTTTGATGATGACGACGACGACGATGATGATGATGATGCTGGTGATCATTCGGTAAACTACGAAAAAAGGTCAGAGACCGACCAAAAGGGAAAACAACTCAAGTCTTTACTCTTTTACCTTATTCTGCTGGAAAAGATGGTTGCAAACAGAACCGTTCGGTTTGGTGTAGTATGTGAGATGCTAAAATCCGAGAAAGTTTCACAAAAAACTTTATTTTTAAACCTTTTTACTTCACTATTTTTGTATGTTATCTGCACAAGTAAGGTATTCAAAAGTACACTCCTTTCTTTTCGGACTTTTTTCTTTTTACTATTTTTTTCCTTGCTACTTTCGTTTTTATTACTTTTCACCATTCGTTTTTGCAACAATGCGACAGACAGTTTTTCCCATGCAAACTATATGGGAGCAGAGCAGATCCTTTTCGCAGTATTCCGCGTTGACTGTCAGAATGATGTTTAGTTCAAGTTGCTGCATAAAAAGAATTTCTTTCTCCCAAAAATGGAACAAACACGTGTACTATTTTGTGCTTTCTTTCTTCAAACGCAAATAAGAAAGAATTGGAGAACACTGTATCAGCACAGCACATCAATACATGTATGTATAGAAGAACATGAAACACAAAAGACGAACAACTAGATCACAACGTGCCTCTTATTGTTGATGATGATGCTGTGTCAATGACAAGCTTGCAGAAATGTGATTGAGTTTCAAAGAAACGAAGAGAAAGGTTTTGTTTTGTGATAACGTAGACGAGAGGAAACAGCCCACACAGACACAAACATACACGATACCAAACAACAACGGAGTGGAATGTCAAACATTCACTTCTCCTTTCTCTGATGATGCGTGTTGGTGGTGGTGGTTGTAAAAATGTAACTCATAGACGGGGATATAAATGTTTCTTGTTGTTATTTGTAGCAGAGATAAAAGAAAGGTAGCAGTTCATCCGCAACACAGAGTACCACTTTTTCCAAGTGAACTTCTGTCTAGAGTTTTTAAGATACGGAAAGCTCCCACGCATACAAGCACGCTAACACAGTAACGACAAACCAACCAGGAGAGCAGTAGTAAGAAGTTGAAAAGAGTTGGTTTTCAAGACAAGTTGGAGTTGTATGACTCTCTTTACATGTTTTTCGGAGAATGTTGCAGAATCGTTTGAAGTTATTCACTGATTCTGTTGAGACGTGCCACAAACCACTTGTGTAGCTGGATGATTGCAAAATTCTACTCTGTGTGAAAGTATATACTGCGTTAATGGTTGAAATTTTGAGATGAATGATTGAAAGATAACAGAAGACAATGAACGGAGACGGAGGTTGAATTATTTTAAATTGCGCGAAATAGTCAAATATATGAGTAATAACACTGACAAAACTGGATCAAAATCCACACGAATGTAAAGAAATTGCTTGGAAAATCTGGATAATGTTTTTCTTTGCTGACTCTAAGCGAAAGATTTTAATCGAGCAAAGAGTGAGAGAGACACACACACATGAAAAAGACCGGTTCAACTTTAATTTCTTATACTGCTGAGTAGCATTGATGAATACAAAAAAGTTGGTCTTTTCGTGAGAAATTAATCCAATTCCACAATTGTTCTGTTGTAAACGAACGATTCAAGCGTATCTCAGGACTTGTACCTCCGCTTGGGATTTTAATTTCTCAGCGTGCACTCGTCAATTACTGATATTTAAGAGATAGAAAAACTCACAGCAAAATTCTTAACACGAAAAAGATTCTCCGTGAAGATTGACAAACTTGTTGTTTTTTATTTCATTTATGAAAAGCCCAACAGTGAAAAAGCAACCGCTGAGTCTCAGTAATGAGTACACAAACACTTTAAATTCAAACAAGTTTTTGCTACTGTGTATTTTCCAAATGTGCAATGAATGCAGCAAAGGTTAATGTTGGTGTGAGAAATATTCTCCAAAATTATGTGTTCTTGTCTGGCAAACGTCAAATAACACACAAGTTCAGTTTAAAACTTACATTCGTTTTTCTCCTTCATAGGAAAAATTTCAAAGTCCTTTTATTTGAGAAAAACGAGAAAAAGGAGTAGCGTGGAGGTGTTGCCAACCCGAGAAGTAGTCACAGACTGACGACTGGTAAGCCAAGCTCTGAGGGTAATCTCAACATTTTCCAAGTCTGGCAGCAACAACCGAAAGACATTTCTACTGCTGCTGCACACTCGCGTACCAGCAGCATAGCTAGAAAACTCTCATTCTAGCTGTTATGTGTTGCTCCCTAGCTGTTTGATAGTTACTTCACTGCTTCAACCAGCTACAACTTTTCAAACTTGCGTTTTTCAATTCTCACAGTTGAGAACGAAAACAACTAATGCTTATATAGAATGTGGGAAACATGCCTTCTACAAATATATAAGGTATTGTAAATACATTGAACGCTTCTGCTTCAGTCACAAAACAACAGGGTCCTTCAGGCAGTAAGTAAGGCGCATAATATAATATCAGTCTGCCTGCTTGCATCATTCAAGAAGATGCATCACTTGTGTAAGGGTACCATACGCTACTAGAAGATGCAATATTATGCAACGAAAGAAAAATTATTATTCTGTGTTTGTTACTCAGAATACTTGGGGTATAACGTATTTGTCGAGTGGTATACAAAAACTTTAAGAAGCATGTAGTCCCCCAGCTAAAATCATCACCATTCCACAATTTCTTTGCAGTTGAGACTTGAGCGACATATATTTTTGCAAATAGATTGATACTGGGTGAAAAGCATTCGCGAAACTAGCGTATCAAACTGGAAGTGAAAAGTTTCTGGGTTCTGAGTAAAATATGTCACTCTATTGCACCCAATCGTGGGGTTCCAATTTTTTATGTCCCTAATGGTCCTGCATCATACGATGTATATTTTTCATGTTATGTTTACAAAATTAAAAACTATATGAAAGTATTTTGTAACATTTCTGAATATAATAAAATCGCTTTAGTTAAGGAAATTATAGAATAGCAGTCAATAAGCTTGGGAAATCGAATTTATTTGTTATATCAGTTAT
This sequence comes from Willowsia nigromaculata, assembly GCA_034700605.1. Taxonomy (NCBI): domain Eukaryota; kingdom Metazoa; phylum Arthropoda; class Collembola; order Entomobryomorpha; family Entomobryidae; genus Willowsia; species Willowsia nigromaculata. The sequence continues at coordinate 35,427 of JAQIXX010000898.1, forward strand.
CAAAAAGAAAAAAAGTACACCAAAGCTTTGGGCTAGGTTTTCACATTTGTAAGTATATTTGCTTATTTTACAGTGAATTCACAATTATTATTTTTAATATATGAAATATTGTAAACAAGTTGAACCTACCTTGTTGATACCAATAATAGCTGTTCTATATCTTTTTTTCAAAATAAAACTACTCGAAAAGTAGGGTACGTGATGCGCTGTTTTTGAAGTTGAGTGGGATTTGGTTCTCTGATCTCTCGGCTTTATTTCGTACCGCTACAGAAAACGTATAGGCTGATTTGATACCTGGGGATGGAGAAAGAACGCTTATTTGTAGGTATGTCTCCTTCGTCGTTCTGCATCTGGTAAGTATAAATGCTACATGTTTGAGTGAAAACGACATAGTATTCGCTGTCGGAAAAGTTTTTACTCAAATATTTCGATTTCGCAACTAAAACTAGAGTAAGCATTGTTTCCAGTAGTTTATAATGATGTTGATGGGATTGCTGTTGCTGGTATCTTCTTGTGCTCCAGTTTCTTCTGCAAAAAGGGTCAAAAAATGTAAGCGCAGCGTAGCCAAAGTGCTTATTATTCAATAAATATTGTTTTGTAAAGCTCATTCCCACTTCGGACATTTGCAATTTTTTTCTGACAACAGTGAAATGGATTCAGAGCGAAGAGTATCCTTAAAATATGATTTGGTGATCTCACAGTACCAAATGCGCAGTTTCGATTGCTAATGTCACATAATATGTAGATTATTTAAAACACCTATAATTTATTATATTATTTTACAAGGAGTGTACAGGGTACAATTTAATTTCACTTTTTGTTTCAGAACCGAGTTCTGTTATGCAAAAGAGCAAAAATGGCAAAGGTATAGCAAATTCGATAAAATATGAGGATTACTGGATACGAAAGCAGAAGAAAGGAAAGCGAGGATGGATTACTTTTCATCCCCTTGGTTGATCATCAGAAACAGAATTTGTGAGCGAGTAAAAATTGAATGCATAAATATGTCGCATGAATAAACACGAAAGGTGACGGTGATGACGTTAATGCTGATATGAATGGTCTCAAATTTTGAGCCCAGAGATCCATTTTTGGCACTGTTACGTATGCATAGGGAATAATACTCGCGTATGATATTTTTCGTCATTCTTTATTTGCTTTCTACTTTGAGTTATGCATACGATTGATGTGGAAATGAAAAATGAGGATGAAAGGAGAAAGAGGGTCTGGATTCTATATACCGTTCTCTTTCTATTGACTCTAGCATGTGCATCGGAAACCTCAAACCCAAAGAGCATCACTTTCCATCATCAAATCGGACATATTGTGAACATAGAGAGTGCACATTCGATTAATTTGCAAAAAGTGGGCTCTTTGAAAACCTGTAGTGTCATAACGGTGCCATTTCCGCCACAGGAATTTCAGTCAACACTTTCTCTTCTAAACGCGAGTGGGAGTCCATACAAATACATGAGTATTTGAATTTCGCTCTTCTGATACACTTTAGAATGGTGGAAAAATAAAGTAATAAGGACTTGTTTCATACTTGAAATGAAGAGAATGTCGGTTATACATGGGAAAATTCTATGAGTTTTTCATCTGAAAACATTTTGTTGGTTATATAAGGCTTTTACGTAACGCAGAGCTTTCAAACTGTTTCATAAGCAGAGGTAACGAATGTTACACTACTAGTTTGTATGGAGAAAGTTGATAGGTGGTTGTAATGGATATTTTATGAGACACCTTCAAATGAGATTTTGAACTGTATTTGGAAGAGAAAGTTTATTAAATGCGACATTACAGGTACTCATTCTTTCATGTTGAATATATGAGCGCATTACACCTTTCTGAGAACTTAAACCCCTTTTGAATGAGGTTTTGTCTAGAATGGCAACAAAAATAATAAATATATTTATACGTGTGCATAAAACCTGGAAGTTTATCATATTTGATCGAAAAGGTCATTAGTGGGTTGATACCATCTCCCATAATTCAATTACGTTGTAACAGTGAAAAATATATTTTCAACTGAATATCCTGCAAAATTTGCTCATAAGATGTACATCGTGATGTCTGACAAGGCTTCATTTAAAAGGAGGCTTGACATTATTTTTTACCTGACTTTATGCGGAAGAATATGTGATAGTATTTCTGTTGGATTTTGTAAGAATACCATTCATGCTGGTTATCTATCCGTTTTGGGCGTAGGTATGCATATTTCTAAACATTATAAGGATTAAGGCAGTGTTATCTTGTTAACATTATGCTAAAAGCGGAAACTACTTGTCCTCCTTTAAAAAACAGGATTATACAGTTTTGTAATTACACGCTATCTTTTAGAAAATCTGGAAATATTATCACATTAGTTTTCTATCCACGTAAATACAATCATTATCGCTTATCAGGTTTACGTGAATGCACATTTTTCTATAGTAGTATCTCATCTGTAAAAGTTACTCCGGCTTCCGTAAATATTTTGATAGATATAGGTACTAATTATGTTAATTTTAGAGTTTGTCACACGTATATTCAATTAGCTATTTTTCATTCTATGCAAGTCTAAAAAATGCTTGGATGAATAGATGCACACATATAGACATCCAGATTCAATTAGGATAATCAGAGGCGTATTTGTAGAATCCTTTCAATGTTGATTATAAATACAAGTTTGTCATAAATAAATTGATAGAGATCATCTATTCACTCCCTATGTATTCCTAAATTTAATTAAGCTGTAGGTTTATAATAATGCTGATTCAGTAGGAAAGGAAGTCATTATCACTACGACCCTTTACAGTGTCAAAACAGTTTTAACCACAAAAAAATGTATCTTCTGGTTGGTGCACTGGTTTGGCTTCACGATGAACCCTTTATCTAATTGCTCATGATGGATCAAAAGCTGAAATATTGTCAATGATGGTCGCATGTAACTATTACTCATATTACATTACAACTTAATTATTATAGACGACCTATAATAACTGATCATCGTACAACTAATGTCTTTAACTGTTAAAGGAAGCCAACAAAATACACCAGTCAAGCAAACTTTCAACAAAAAAGTGGGCAAGGAAGTCATTCCTATTATTTAACTAGACGGATTTATGACTTTATCGCAATCAGTGTACAATTATTGGAGAATAGTAATCTATAGCGTTGGGTAAGAGAGCAAAATTGTAAGAAAAAACTACATTATGAAAGGCTCAAATACAATATTTTGTTAATTTATACTGATTAACCGACGAGATTGAGTGAGTCTATTACGTCTGCTGGTGACTTATGGCGCATTATTGTCTGTGATTACCTTACTGATGAACTATGCTGTGGAAAAATAATGTTGCTCATAGATTAGCATACACATAAACTTTAAAAAATTGAGCCATTTATCAACTCAAGTCTTTCTAAGAGGAAGGGAGGCACACTTTCTTGCACGTGTCTTTTAAAGGGATTCCATTAATATTTACAACTGCATAGAGGTACATTTAAACAACTGCTAATTAGGTACCATATGTTCTCGTTTTTATTCGATATACATAAGTTATATTGACAGTAAAACAGTCAAGCAACCCCTCTTCGAATAATGGATTTGAACTAATAATGTTACCAAATTTTGTGGGTAAGTTCGTCTGCCACGATCTTCAGCAATATTCTCATGATGCCCCACATTTGCCATTAGTTCCAATTTTTATCGACTCAATTCGATCTTAACTTCATTGTTTGCTGCACTTATAAATGCAATTAATTTTTTTTTCTAATTGCAGTGTAGTGAGACTTGATATACCTTCTCAACCTAAATAAAATTATGAACATAAAATGTTTCAATTCAAATTTGATGTTACTTTTGACTTATTGTAACTTCAGTTATCGAGCGATTTTACGTTTAGGGATTAACCATGTTATCTCTCAAGGTTCTTTAAATATAAACAGATTGTCAGTAATGCAACATTCGTAGCTGCCTTATTTGCTGATAGCTTGTCAAGCTGCTTAAAACATGTAGGTTAAGATGTAAGTTCCAGGAATGCTTTTAATCTTCAGTGCTTCAGTGTTTACTTCGGTTGACAACTGATAAACAGGTAAACATAACTGCAAGCCTATAAATAAATCCATACTCAAAAACTCACCACCAGCCACACTCACCATAATACCAATGCATACATAGGCGTATTGCTTTTGAGAGTCAAGTGTAATGGAAACATCGTAAAACACAATTTCAAATTCAAAATTCAGGATAAGCCAATGATGCATGCTGGATTCATCTTTATATAATTTTGGTGTCTTCCAAACAAAGACCTCCTCGAAATATCTTATCAATGGAACATTTGCATTGAAATGCATTTTGTCTTGCAGGTCTCTGCAGACAAATAATAATAATAATATGTTTAGAATTTATCGGGTATATAAACCCACAAGATTATATGCTCTCAAACACATCTTCAAATCCTTTTTGTTACACAAATCATGAAAAGTGTTTATGATGCAACCTCTATCATAGGTAGTAGAATATTTGGGAATAAACATTTTAACTTATATTTTTTATGTATGGCATTTTATTTGATTGTGTGCATGAAATGAACTAAATGTTTTCAGGCTCAGGATCGCTGCAATTGTTTAGTTCATTATGATGTGCTCTTACAAAAATTATACCGTACATGGATCATGCTCCCAGTTTCACGGCTCAACATGGCTTTCACTCGTACCCAATATAATCTTTTATGAAAATAGATTTCGTTTGAAACACAAATCCATCATCATCCAATTTGATAAGCATGTTTGCTAACACACGTGCATGGTCAAACAACGATTCATTGACAACTACTGAATGTGGCTCAGTAAAGTAAAACCATTTGTAAAAGCATAAAAGCAGTAGATACGTTACTGAAGAACAATTACTATAAACCCTAGACTAGTGTCTAAACATGAGTTTGCTGGATAGAATGATTTGCATGAGTTTTGCTCTTAAATCCATTGCTAATATTTTCCTCCCTAAGTTTATGGCTTCCCTTGTGTTATTTCAGTTTTAATGAATGTTATTGTGGAGTCACCTGAGGACAACTTGGGGTTGTTGGTTGAAAAAGCGTTCTAAAACATTGAATGGACTTGATTGATGTACACGTGACTCAAGATTACTAGATTGACATACCCTGTCATTGGAGTTGCATGCCGATTGTGAGTGAGAAAAGTAGCACCGTGGTTTATACATTTATACTATACGGTACTGATTCCTGATTGCTAGTGTTAGTGCGTACATGTTGTAAAGGAGTTTGGGAAGTGTATCATTTGTATATGCCGTGTTATTGTTATGTGCATAGATGCAAAAGTGCATTGCTTTAGAACTAATGATTACCGGCAATAACCATAAAATAAAATCTAAGTATTTCTGAACAGTACCATATAATTTTTGGCAGGTTATTTTACCTGTAAATAATGAAATTACAAAACACGTATCATTTGCATTTGCTTAACTCGCCATTAAACTAAAGCGTAGATACCTATTACTCGTATTATGTGATCTGCGATCAACAGAGTGATAGGAAATAAAACCAGGATAAGTTTGAAGTTGGTAAATTCTTCAGAATCACGCTTTTCTATGAAAGCTCACCATATCGATCAGACCATTTTCAAGTATTTGCTGTGCAAACACTTGATATTTGGGCCAGTTGCACTGAAGTTGTGTAACGATGAAGAAAATGTTGTACTTTGTTGATGATGAATGCTGTACATGGTTTGTTGAAAGCATAGACGAATCTACCCCATATTTAATTTACTTGTCCCCAATTTTGTAAAGCACACAGCTTTGCCCTTGCATCACCCTCCGCTCCACTCAAGTCAAGAACTTCAACCACAATAATGTGTAATGCCAACAAATGAGTGTAATTAATGCAAAGTGTTAACTGCATCTATAGAATGTAACTCTTTTCCATTCACAAACTTTAGCAGGAAAAACAATCTCTAGTATGAAAATTAATAAGAAACATGACATAAAAATGTTAGAGAGCAAAGTTGTAACTCATTATTGATGACTCATTTCATGTCACTGTAAAAAAGCAATAACATTATTAGATTGTGCTTCGATAGCACTTTCAGAGTTTTGTTTCCTCTCCTCTACGCAAAGCGCTCTGTCTGCTACAAGCAACAAGGAAAATATTGAAACACAATTTGTTTCACATTTGTATGCAAATGGGCTCCTCCAAAAATCGATGGGTGTAATTTACAGGAGAGAATCTAATTAACATGCATCATGTTGTTTTATTACTTAGGAGGACGACGACGGGATGTGGAATGGGAATTGGGGAGAAAACAGTGACTAGACAAAGTAGGGAAGGGAAGCAATGCAACAAAATAGGTAAATGCAACAAAGTAGAAAGTTGGTTTGAGGAAGAAGACAACGTGAAACAAGGAGCGAGAAAAAACATGCCTGCTGCATGACTAAACAGCAGCATGCATATTAAAAAGTGCGGAAGACGGAGATACAGAGAGATGTATGAATAAGGAAGAGGGATACACCCTCCAAAAATAGATCAGCTATGAGTAGACTTAACCAGCTGAAAGAATAATTCTTTGGGAAACTCTACTAGTGTTACCATACAGTCTCGCTTATTTTTTATGTTTTATACACGCCGATGATATCTAATCATGATGGAAAAAGAGGAATCCATCATCAGAGGGAATGTATAGTGCAATGTTGAGACAATTTCTTGCTTTCAATGACAGCACAACTACCAGCCGTTGTTATACATCATGTTCTGTTTGTACCAGTTCTCATCGTTTGCATAATATAAATCCTATATTGTACCGCACGAAGTACGAACACCCGCACCCTTTATTCCACGGTATTTGATGGTGTAGCTCTTTTTTCTTTACAGAACAAAATACACACGCGCATCTGTACATTTTATCTCTGGAAATTATATTGCAATGAAATAATTATGTTCTGAGAGTATTCGTGGACAATGTATATCACCTCTATGCAACTGACTATTTCCATTTTGCTAGATTGTTTGAGCATTGTGGCATATGTTATAGGTATGCCAGTAGTCTTGTAGGTGGAATATAAAGAATATAAACTATCAATTCTGTAACAGTGTAAAGCTGGCACTCTGGTACACTCAAAGAAAACAGAAGGCTGATAAGGAGAAAGGAAGATACAAACAAGAAATTAATTCTAATTTTAGCTTAGCCAGTGAATCTTTAAGGATGGTATATTGCCCAATCAAGTTTTTTTTGTAAATGCAGCCAAGAGCAATAGCTTTCACAATGGGATATAATCCATGAAGTTGGCATAAAATAAGTCTAGAATATTTGCATATGAGCGTTTTATTTGTGAGTCATATGAAGAGTGATTGCGGTTTGGTGATGTATAGGTACTAGTATAGCATGCAGCACAAGAGAATAGTGTAGCAGTGGTAGAACACTTGCATATCCTCATTCTCATTCTGCACTCAAACCCACCATTTCTTCTAGTTTTTCGTCTTGATGAAATTTGCATGATTTACCGTTTCTGTTTGTTGCAAGGCATTGAAATATATGGTTATACATAATGATCATGACTTTCTCTAATAATCCTCGCTTATTGTTACACATAAACAAGAATAACATCAAATTGAGTAGTTGTATTGCACGTTTCTTCAAAATAAATTAATAAATTTGATAGGAGTCGTTTTAAATTCGTGTTTGTTATTCATAGCTGAAGTAAGAGAGCGCTTTGTTTCATCCTGGATAATTACGTTTAGTGTTTCGTTACATCGTCCCCTCAATAAATATTTCATGCCTATGATGACAAGGCCGGGACTGAGTTTCGCAGTCTCTTTGACAAACTATTTGTACTTCTTTCATAACTTTGATTTCCAGTATACCAAACCACCGATCATAATAGAGGTTGTAAATTTAGCATTTCACACATAAAAATATGTACAGGCTCATAAATTTATGTTTTTTATAATTTAGCATTGGCTTCCTATTTGATGTTTTCCGTTTCCAGTGAAAGCAAGAGAAAGCTTGAAACATGTTACACGCTTCAGTGTGTAGTGTCCCTGTGATCGCTACTTTTATAGAATATATTTTTCTAATTTAAAATACATGTAATTCTATATTTGTCCATTCTTTAATTCATGGTTTCTCCGAAAGTAAAATGAGATTCCCTGTGTCTACCCTATAAGCCTCCACAGCTAAGATACAATACGACTGAGATAGACTCAAGTGCCAGAAGAGGTTCGTTTGTTTACTCACATGAAGACGAGACTCAAACACGCAAACAACAATGCTGTGTTATATGATTTTCTTGAGAAATCGTACCCAATAACACTTCAGATGGAGCCTGGAAAATCTTACACATAGATACGTAATAATATTACACGGTACACAGAAACACAGGACCTGTACGTGATCCTGTCGACGTTTGACTTTGCGCCATGAAAACTGTCCTATTTCGTTCTACAATGCATACAAATGAATGAATACTAACACACATTCCAAGAAATGATGCTCTCCGAACTCTGTTTGCGATATAAAAAAGAACTTGTCATTTATCTTCCAAAAGAATACATCTAATATATTATTATCAGAGTACGAGATTTTAGGATTTGTCCTATTCTTTAATATTTCACCTATCACAAAATCATTTGGGATGTGAATGAATCATGTAGAAAGAAATCGTTTCATGCTTGCATATTTTTCATATTTTGTCCTATTTTGAACATTTTT
>JAQIXX010000899.1:0-44114 GCA_034700605.1 Willowsia nigromaculata
GGGCGACACACTGTACGGCCACTATAGCCCTATGGCCGTTATAAGCCGAACCGTTATAGCCAGCTTCAACTGTATATAATTCGTGATGACCACAGACAAGTACATAGTATATTGGCAAAACAAGGTACGAGCACTTCACATAATATTGCATTGTTTTACAAAATTGGCTACGGTAGAGTGTGTCGGTGATGCAGTTGAAACTAACTACGATCATGTATGATTTACTGAAAACCTCTCAGTTCAGTGACCATTATAAGTATGATGACGATGACGAGATCATTTATTTAAAGCCAACTAATTAGCAGCAATAAAATGAAATTGAATGTAGTGGTAGTTGTAGTTTTTGTTCAATTCATCTCGTTTCCATTGTTAGTATTTAGTATCTTTAATCTTGTGCATCTTTGTTTCATTAGTGAGTCAGTAGTAGTCATTATTATAATTTGCAGCGTTATCAATGTAATTTAGCCTATATTTTTTCAACCTGGGACCGTTTTGGGGTTATCTAGTGGGGCAGTAATGTTGAGTTAATGTAGTCATTTGGGATATTTTATTATTTTTAACTGTTTCGTATTCACGAACTAATTATCTGTCAACTAATTTATAGTTTTCCTTTTTTAATAACATACTAATTTCCTCTATTGATTCTCAAAAAAACTACAATTGAAAAATATTATTAATGTTAATGTTATTGCATTGCATAAAGTGCTCCATTCTCTCAGTAGAGATTAAGGGGTGAAACCAAAAGCAAGGGCAACCAACCACTCAACGACTCAACACAACATACGTTTTAGTATGTTCAAAGTTTTGTTACAGTGTATAGTAGTTTTTGTTGTTAGCAACGGTGGGTAAATGTTCCGTTTTTATTCTCCAGCAGTCTTGCCTTTCAAGTACATACTACATACTACATGGGCCATATATCGCAAATATTGTCATCCAAAAATACATGGATTCATTTATATCTTCCAAGATCGTTTTACGAGTTAGTTCGGAATTGTCTATTGTAACCTTTCTTCATTTCATTCACCTTGATCAATTTTTAAATTGTATACACACCGATTTATACAGTACTCCAAAAGTAAAGTTTAGTGCAGTCCCCATTCTATTCTTCCAAAAGTCATACTGGATGATCATAAGGCTTAACGTGCCATTTGAGGGCAACTTTGACTGATAGGACAGGAGAAATTCAGAGATTTAAAATGTCACCAGTGTCAAAATCTGAAAGTGGGGGTGGAGGAGTTTCCAAAGGTTTACATCGACAGTCAAAGTCCCACGAGAAGCAAAGCTCTATGGATTCACCATCTTCCAAGCAATCCTATAGTAGTAGAACCGGCGGTGCGGGTGGCAGCAAATGTCACCATCATCGAAGACGTCGATCCTCCCCTACCGCTATTAAATCCTCACTTCGTGAGACACTGTCTTCATTCGGTGACGACGTAATCCGCGTTAAGAAATTCCCTGGCCAATACGCCTACGACAATCATGGATATTTCCAGCCAGATTTGTCATTTGACACAGGTGCACTAACAAGTGGAATTAAGAATAAGGATGAAGAGTCCCCATTTCCTCATGAAAAAGAAAGTGTGGAAAATGAGCTAGCTGTTATAATGTCACATCACGATACAAGTTTCCAAACAAAACATTTTGAAAGGGTGAAGCCTGGGGAAGTGGGCATGAAGCCATCCAAGTGGCAACAACTCTTGCAAGCGGTGGACTCTTCTAGTGGGTTCCAAAAATTGAAGCGGCAAAGTAAAAAGGGGAGGACCAGTGGAACTACGGAAAATAGCTTCTTAGAAGACTTTTACAATGATGATGGGAAAATTGATAATGGACCACCTTTCTGGGGCGTTTCTGGACGTACCAGAGGAAACTTTTCATTTCTAAGTTTATCACTGATCTTGCATGAGCTTGCGTGTTTCACAAGTTGTGTGCTTCTAGGATGTATGATTTTTCAAGGAATGGAGGCAGTAAGTAGAGCCCGTAAAAAATTCATATCACATTTACCTCAACTCTATTGAGTAGTTTTTTGGGTGCATAAAATAAGCTTTTATTTTTTAATTTCCAGATCTCATGGGCCCAACAAAAGCCTCTTACTGAAAACTGGTTGTTGTTCAAATGTTACAGTTCGTTCCAAACTGTTTTAGTTGTGGTTACTTGTGTTGGATTTTTAAATAGGTATTACAATATAACTTGTAAAATCTACGATTGGTTTAATATTTTGATTTACAAAAACCTTGTCTCCAGTTTTATGCTTAATTTTTCATGTTTTTTTGTAGAATGGACACCACAGATCTCCGAAGTCTATGGTTGTTGCCACTTTTTCTTGCTCCAGTTCTCGGTTTAAGTATCAGCGACTACTGCAACAAGGCGTGGGAGCTCCAACGTTTAGAATGTTTTGACTACTATCGTTTGGGTGCAGAGGCAAAGCAAAAGGTTCACTTGAGCCAGGGCTGTCCTTCCATGGAGTCATTAGAATCATCCATCAATTCAAAGAACCTTGTGCAGCCATTCACTTTTCTGGATTTAAAGAGAATTATGGATTCTACATTGACAGAGTTGAATACACGTGGTGTTGGCCAGCTTGTGATGAGAATTATTGCAATGCTGTCAATTTTAGTGATCTCAGTTTATCTATTTTGTTGTAGAAAATATAATTTCTTGATAGACTTGTTTGGTCCACCGGAAGACTTTGTGGGAAATCTGGAACTAGTTTTGCCAAATGGGAATGATAATAGAAAAAGTAAACCTGATAATGGCGGGGGGAAAGACAATGACGAAGAAATCAAAGTAATTTACAAACGTAATGATTCTAGTCGAGAATGAGTTTATGTATAGATGCGCTGTTTTAACCTAGAATGCTATTTATTTTTAAATGTTATGTTTTCTCTAAAGTCTAGAGCAAAGAATCGATAAAAGTGTAGCACCATTAGTGTTCTTTGTTGATTTAAACAAAAAGTACATACAATCTCGTTCCTTTCCAAACTACCACTTCACGACACGACAAGTGATTCTTTAAAATATTAAGGAGTTTTAGTAAATCTTCAAGTAATGTATGGTTTACAGCATCAAATACAAAATAAGAAAAAATCATAACCCATTCAGTTGCTGACTTGTAGTTAGTTTATGTGAAAGGTGAAATCAATGCAATACTTGAATAAAAAGTTTTATTTCGTTTCAATTTCATTTAGAGTAACGAGTTGATCAATGTCGCTCAAACTGATTTCATAAGTCTTTTTGTTGGTGAAAGCCCTCGTTGGTGTTCCATTGCATGATCATATTATAATTGATAATGCGATAATCATACTATACGAAGTTGTCATTATCATTATTATGATGAATTAAAATGGGGGGGCACCATCGAATTCTTCTTCATATGTTTTTAGTTTGTTTTATTAAGTTTTCCACTTTCAAAATAAAAATGAAATGATCTGTACATTATTACCTTTCATTTTCGTTAGATATGATGTAAAATTGTTATTTGTGCTAGAATGTAGCATTTGTTCATTGAATGCTGTACAATGCGCAATAAATATTTGACAACTTGGCAACTTGTGACCAAATTACGTTTACAAGCACCCTTACTTACATATCACATTTCAGTCGACGAGATTTTAATCTTAATCAAAATTATAAACTTACAGAAACTAGCGACTAACATTTTAAATATTAGCATACTGGAAGTTTGGCATACAAACCAATGTTAAATGTACATTTGATTGTGTGCAAAATACAAACGTAAATTAATTACAGAGACTGAAAAAAAAACTTGTGTAGAACAGTAGAACTGTTAACCGCAAGCTAAAACATAAAAATCTCTTAATTGATACAATATTTTAACATGGTCTGTTTGTAGCATTGCAAGCCTGACGTAATACAAAATGCTCCTTATTCTTGGTAAATTACATTTCGAACAACAAACAAAATAAAATAACGTGTGTAAGTTACTTGCATACTACCAGATAAAGCTAATTACATTTTCAGCTAATTACAATAACGTTGGAACATTCAAAAACCAAATTTGTTATCAAAGTACCCTTTTCTCGACTTTTTGTATTTTTGGCATGCATATTCTTTAAAATATGCAGCCAAGTAAATATTTAATTGTGTAATATCATTAACTTGAGACAAGTAAAGTAGCTAACCTTACCAAATTCCATAAATTTTTAAAATTACTTAAACACAATATAGACCGTTTTTATGTTAGGCTATGTATTTGTGATTTACAAAAAATATATACCTAGTATGTTGTGCTACAGTTTTAGGATATATATTTGTGACGGCCATTTACCCTGCATTTGCCTCTGCCTCTTTTTATTTTCAATTTGAAAATGTGAGCTATAAATTACCTTGTATTAATCAGTATGGACAAATGTTTCCCGTTTTTGATCCCGTAGTAGACGCATTGCTAATAACCCATTTCCATTTTGGAGGTAAAGTGCTTGTCTAAAAGAATTTCTTCAATACTGCTCATAAGAAAATAGTGTTTCACCCATAGTTTTTAAGTTTCCTGATTTTACGTTCTAATCTTAAAATGTGATTTTGATATTACCTGCATAACTTGGTTTCAGTATAATACGTTACCAGTAAATACTTAAATATGTAAACGTAATACATAGGGTCAATACTTTTACATATTATGAACATTTAAGTCTTCAAGCTTGAAAACCTCTGTTCTCTGTATTGAGGTAAAATCGATTGCCTGCTTTCACAATTGATAATAATAAATATATCATGCACATATGCAATTATAATACGCTACTTCGACTGCCTATCAAAATTCTGTCCTGATAATATTTGGGTCCTTTCTAAAAGAATAATACTACTACATGTACACAAGTACAGAGTGCAGCAGTGTGAAAACTGTACTGACCATGAGTCATTTTAAGAGTAGATATTAATGACGATTTAGTTGTCGATTTCAATGTTATCAGGGGGTCGTACTCCATGAATTAGTAAGTGGGCAGGGTAAGTGTCCGAGGTGACAAGTTGTAGGCAAACATGACATTGAACATGGTTAGCCAGCATTTTACAGAATAGATGATTACGAATTTGCTGTTCAGTTTTCAGGGTTTCAAAACATCGTTTGCACATGTAAGTTTTGATTCGCTCTGTCAAGGAAAGAACGAATAAAAAGAGATGCAGAACATTATATAAATACAATATGTGGTCAATCATTTTAAAACAACACTGAATATATTTTCATGTATTTTCATATAAGAAAAACAACAAATTGTTACTCGAAGCATAAATTAAATTAAACAGATTCTACTTTCAATTCACAAAATATATTTTGCGTTTACTTATAACTTCGCTTGTCCTACTCCTCTTTCACTCGCATGAACAGGATGAACTACTCTGCTTACATGATGTGTCTGCAATTTATTCTCGTCATCACTGAGCATTTGCCGTATGTACTCTGCAAAAATGGAACATGTATATAATACATGAATGAATATAAAGCAACCAAGCTTCATATATATTATTTTTTAATAATGTATAATGTCGATACACAATTATTTAGTCAATATAGCACTAATGCATTATAATGGTGTTTTAAATGCCGAATTATAGTGAAAGTCATAAAATATTTTGTATTTGTTTTGAGCTTGTATGATAGAAGCATAAATTACATATCTGCCAGCATACAGCGTAGCAAGCTTATAATTACGACTATTATACGATACAAGCTACGGCTTTAACAAACTACACAAAATGTGTAGAAAGCAAAGAGAACAAAATTACTGACTATTAAATTACTGTTAATTTATGCAAGAGAAAGGCGGGTGCTTTCTTTTTGTACATACTTTGGTTTACTCTTGATATACGTGTCAAACTGACGAGAGAAGACGAAGGAGGACACACATCGCGTTGCATTTTAGAAAGAGAAGTAGGGCAAACATGCGTTCTCATGCACTCAATATTCAATCAATACATTTTATAAACCTATAAAAATGGTTTAAAACAAAACAATTTTCAGTAAATAAATTTATACATAACAATGAATGAAATATAGATATAAAGTGACAATTTATTATTTACATGTAACATCATAACATATTCATAACTGCCACTTATTCTAATTGAATTGATTGTCACTTACTGTCCAACAGCACAACATGATCGTACTGCCAACCACCACCGTCACCAGCATCAGCCCTGTCATCCTCGGGAAGCTCTTCATTTACTGCGGTACGAACAATTGTGGAAGGGGACATGTTCCGGGGACCAACCAGCTCTTCCTCTCCTGCTATGAGCGGAATCGGTGACGAAGCTGTTCCAGCACATCGTTCTGTTAGATTTTGATTAACACCATTGTTATCGGTAATAATAATCCTTCGTTTAAGGGTACCCCGTTGCATTGCTTGTCCAGTTTCGTAGGATCCAATCCGACGATTTGCAGATAAAGAAGTTTGATGCTGTTGATGTTGCTGCTGATATTGGGCATGCATACTGGACATCTCTTTCTGTTGTTGATACAAAAACGCTGTCGGTTGACCACCACCTTCACCACTCGGATCAGCGCTGCTACTACTACTACTGGATAACCGTCGGTATGAAATGCCAGGCCTGTCACTCATGTAGCGGTTATGGCTTTGTCCAGGTACAAACGGTGCGGGAGGGGATTCTTGCTGCTGAATTCTTCGGATTACGGAGGTCTGGTGTGCCAATGTGGGGGATGGAACAACCCTTAAGGGTTCCTTATGTTGTGTTCCCCCTCCTCCAGCAGTACTATCCTCATTTCTAACCCTTCCTACAGCATAAGACTGTCCCTGACGTGCTTGCTGTTGATGCATGGGATGGTTAACATGATGAAGATTTTGTGACGGAGTGGGAGTGCTTCCTTGAGCATGCCTGTAATTAATATCTCGAGATGAGCCGACTCCTCCGTACGTGTCACCACGCATACTGAGATTGGTTGCGGCTTGACTACTTTTTATAACCTGCTCCAAAGCTTGTCTATGAATATTCAAGGGAACTGCATCAGGTGGAGCAGGGACTGGGTCTGAAACGGTCATCACAACTGGTCTGTTGTTAGCCCCTCCAGCCTGAGCATGTATAAGGTGCCTGACAGGGTTTTGTGTGTTTGCAGGGCGCTGCTCGACTGCACGCATTTGGGTTTGAGAAACAACGGCCGCAGTCCCTGCAGAAACTACTGCTGCAGCTGCCGCCAGTTGATTGTAAGCACTCCTGTAATGGGGAGAATTCTGTATGTCGTAATTTGTGTTTCCACGCATTTCCACCGTTCTAGGTTGCTGTTGTTGTTGTTGTTGTTGTTCATAATGGTTGTAATTCTGCTGCTGCTGCTGCTGCTGATTATGATGATGCTCAGACTGGAAGTATCTACTGTTCATTCGTTGTTGATGAACTTCATACTCCCGTTGTTGATGCAACTGTTGAAGTTGCTGGGCATTATTATGACTATATCTGTTTTGCACTGTAGAAGAATGGGGAGATACTATTGAAGGGGTTATGTTTGCGTTTCTACCTGAAGCGACAACAGCGCTATTATGTGTATTACCCGGAACCATTGCAGCTTGAGCTACAAGGGTTGCTGGTTTGGAGGGTGAAAAGTGGGGAGCTACTCGACCCGGAGAATTTACGACGTTCATTGTGCGTGAAGCAATTTGGTGTTGATGGTGCTGTTGCAAGGGAGCATTCTCCATTTCCACTCTCCTGGTCATTTCATACCTATTGGCGATGCTTGTAGTGTGACCTTCTCTCGCTTCAGGTTGCTGTCTATATTGGTAATGTTCTGGTTGCTGCTGCTCATATTCCTGACTTTTCATTTGCCGAATTATCGATTCATCTCGAGCAGTGAGTATGTCCCAAGGATAAAAACCATACTTTTTATAATATTCTTGAAGCTTGGAATAATCCAGTTCCTGTCGATGATAAAACTCACAGTAACGACGCAGTCTTTCATTATATGAGCTATCAACAGGTTCCGATGACGATGCCATGGCTGTTGATGCAATCAACAACGACTCTTGAAGGTGTCTCTGGAACTGAAGTTGTTGTTGTTGCTGCTGCTGGTTATTCTGAGATTGTTGATTCGAATTCGTGTGATATTTCGTCTGATACTGTTGAGGAGACTGTTGTTGCTGCTGTTGCAACTGCTGCTGTTGCGACTGCTGCTGGTGCTGTTGTTGATGTGTATATTGAGCATTTCCGGGAGAAAAATGTGGACGTTGCGTAATGTGAGCTGCATTTGAAGGAGTAGCTGTATGATGTTGTGTTTGCGTAGACTGGCGTTGATTATAATGGTGGAGATTGTTGTAAGCTTGGATATGATGGTGTTGTTGGGCTATTCTCGGAGCATTAGAGCTTGTCGGAACATGAGGCTGCTGCTGTTGAGATATTTGTTGTTGGGGGTGAACATTAGTAACCATTCTACTCTGATGCTGTTGTTGGGTAGGTTCGGAAGGATTATTCACATTTGAATATTTATTTGAAAGATTGTAAGCTTGTTGGTATTGCTGTTGTGATTGCTGAGATTGTGACTGATAATGTGCCATCATTGGACTTGCTGGTGGCACATGGGAAGCTTTAAAACGTTTTGGAGGAGACTGAAGTGGTGTGGCAGTTATCACTGCAGCACTTGCCGAACCAGCACTTATTGGGGTAGTTGCTGTTGGCATTCTGGGTTGTTGAGTAGCTGCATGATAGGATGGTGGCCTCGGAAGTACTGGCTGCTGATGATGTGGCTGTTGTTGTTGAAGCTCATAAGTAGAATTTCTTCTGAGAAATGGTCTTGTAGGGATTCTCGCTATTGTTCGCTCTGGCCAAGAGTCCAGCGATGACGCTTGTTGAGATGGAGAAACTCTTTGTATACTTGGCATCCTTACAACGCTTGTTACAGAGCCAGGTCCACTACGACTACCAGGGGAGCTGATATGTGGAGAAATTACTGGTGATATAATGTTGGTTTGTGTGGGTCGACTCTGAGGCGATATCACAGGAGATCTGCCCTTATTACTTGTTTCAGTTTCTTGACCAGCACCACTTTCACTGCCACTTTCTGCTGGTTTCACGTATCTCAAGGATGTGAGGTAGGTTTGCAAATGGCGTTCAATTGAATTCTCATTTTCCCCCTTCTCACTCTCTGGAGGATTACGTGTGTTCGTAGTTGTGTTGAGAGAGCTTTCACTAGGAATTTCCATATTGCTTACGCGGTCGTTGCTTTCCCCTTCCAGCGTGATTACACTAGTACCTTCTTTTTGACATCTCGAGATTTGTAAACCTTCCCATTGTCTTCCCTTTCCATTAGTACTAGCGTCCTTATCGTGACTGGTACTGCCATTGTTTTCATTACTAATAACACTATTATTACTAGTTGTTGCATTATTGTTGATATTATTAAGGTTTTGAATAATTGAGCTTGTGAGTCTTAACTGTTGAGGCTGAGTAATTATTGATGCTGTTGTGCCTGATAAATTATTACTATTATTGTTGCTGCTTGTGCTGTGCGAATTGGCATTGCTAGGACTTTTTGGATTTTGAGTATTGTCATCAGTTGAAACCTTATCATTATCCCCAGATCTGCTTTCACTACTTTCTACAGCAAGATGCTGCTGCTGCTGTGGCCGCATTCTCACGTTCCCCTCAGATCCTACTTCACTTCCAGGCTCACGAATCACTCTTGACATTTGTAACCCATGTTCAAAGTATCGAAGATCATTTGCTCCCGCTGACGCTCCTCCCGATTCCATAGTTGTGTGGAATTCTTTTGTAGTTTCTTTTCTTCCTTCGTTATAAAATGTGAGTTTAAGAGTATCATCAGCACTATTATTCGATCCCTGTTTACCGATTTCTTGGCTTTCTCGTATAACGTCTTGTTGATGATGGTCCTTTTCAGAAACACTCGTTTTGGTGACTTTGTTAGCATTGTTTGCGCTGCTTTCGCTGCTGCTGCCGCAATGAGCACTGATCAAATCCTCGTATCTGGTCGGTTTTTCAATGACCTTTCCTAAAACTGCGGATGACGAAACTACTACGGATACTGCTGTTGCGGGTGGTGAAGATGGTAAAGATGATGGCGGGTTTGTTTGTTGGCCAGTCCGTGAATGATTGCTGTCTTGGTCATTTTTAGATTTTTTGGATAAGTCCATTTCTACTTCATCACTTGGACTAATATTACTGTTAATGTTTTGAATCCTCGAAGAGGGAGATGTTAATGGCAATGAGGTCGCAATTGGGGGAGTTTTTGTTTTTTCAACTCTTTCATCGTCGGAATTTTTAGTGCTCACCTCTACGTCAGTATCAGTGTCCTCATTAGCCCCAGCATCCATGTGTAACCTGCTAATGCTGGGATTTTCTACTTGCATCACGGGAATGACTGCCAATGAGTCATGCCAAGGGAGAGCAATGCTGGCTGTACGAAACTGTGAATTGTTTGAAAAGCAATCAGTGTTTCTCCACCTTGATGGAGTGGCGCAACAGTCAAATAGACATTTCTTGGGGCACACAGTTCCATTTCCCGTTCTCCTGTAGTCGTTTTCTTCCTCATTCTCTTTGTCTCGAGGATATGAAACAGAGCCTGATGAAGCCAAAGCAGCTTTTTCTCGAATGAGATCTTCTATAAGTATCAATTTAACTGGGACTTCAAGCAAACTTTCCAGTTGAACTGGAGCAGTATAATCGTCTCGATGTCTTGTCGTCATATTTTAATCCTCTTATTAGTCTCCACTAGCTTGAGTGATTTTTACATAGATATAACGGCCCCATATAGCAAACCAACAAATTTGATTATCTTTGTTGTATTTTCTAATTTATTTTCCATGCAAGCTCGAATAACCGCGGTTTCATAAAAATGTGATCAGTGACCTATAAATAATATAACAGCTCTCATTAGTTAGTGTTTGCAATTTGATTATATATTTATCGTTAATTTTTAAACAGTTTTCATGAGTGTAATGAGTTGGTGCTTATTTTGTATGCGTACCTGCATAGGTATATGCCCATTGCAAACAATGCTAATCCTTCTCACCATGAAAATAACAACAAATAGCGAATCGTGTAGATTGTATAATATATGTTTACACGATATAATAACTAATAACAGATTTAAACTGTTTATAAGGCTGCTACTTTTCCTATTTTAAATTATATTGGAATATACCATAGTGTAACCCGATTGAATTTGGTTTCGGGCGATCAATAATAATAGTAATTTCCGGCATGGGAAATTGGAGAAATGTAAGAAGTTTCTTGTGAAATTATCTTGTAATGTGTGTGTACCTACACACAAAAACGGTACAGCATATTATATTAGAACAATCTAAATGTAAATACAGTGAAAAAATGATCTATGCAAAACGCTAAGCGGAAAAAAGGGTGATGAAAAAGTGTGTAAAAACACACGGAAAATAATGAGTTGGTGGATATAATTGAATCTCTGCTACAAGTTTAGTGTCTAATTTTGTACAAAGTATGTACATTTTACAATATTACAAACAAAATTATTGCTACACTATTCTAGATAGTTAAGATGCATAAAGTTCTTTGAAGATGATATGTGTTACCTTACTTTTCCATTGATTGTGACAATAATGACGTGATGCGCTCACAGCGTTGTGGAATCCCAGCGAGAGGGAAATGAACAGATAGATACTAGAATTATGTTTACAAATGTATTATTTCACAATTACAGATGCGTCATGGACATGTGATGGGGTTAAGAAAAAGATAATTTTTCAACTTCGTTCAAACTAATTACAAGAGTATCACTACAAGATAACAAGCGCACATATCACACCATGTAATTATGTATGTCAGGTCGTTCTGTCCTGTTCGGAGAGGAGCTACGGAGCTGGTGACAGTAATTTTGGTATTAGTCACGGTAAATTTAAATTAATGGCTTGCTAGAAATAATACAATTAGGAGGGCTTGTACCCAAGTAATTGAAAACTCAAGGTTTTAAAATAGTTTTCCCCAGCGACTTAAACCCTTTTTTATTTGTGAAATTGATGATAATGAGCTGGAAGCACACTCGTACGACATGACATCCAAACCAAAACTGATAAGTACACGTGTGATACGAGGATGAAGTAAAAGCTGCTATGAATATGAATGACTACCGCGGTAGCGTACACGTATGTGTCGTCTCACTAAAGTAAAAGCTCGATGCTTGAAGCTGCCAGGAAAGGAAAGGTGATAATATTACGTATGCTTTCTTCTTGTGCTTTACTGCTTGCTTTGCGCAAAAACATGTATCTCTCTAGTTCCTGCATATGCTATATTTTATTGCCTTTCCCAGTCACCTGCATAATGTTGTCTATGGGTATTTCCCTATTTATTCATTGGCTCCATAAGTGTCTATTAATATATCCAGTCAACAAAGTTTAGTTGTCGTTGTCGTGCTCTCTGTGCCAGTCGAAAAAGTACGGGTGATTTCTAAAAGTCAATTTGGCAGTAAATCAAACAAAGGGGTAAATACAGGTAAATAGTTTGTATACCTACCTACCTATGTGCTAAATTTGCCTGGTTTCGGTAGAACTCAAACCTTTCATCAATATCTTGGAAAAGAATATACAAGGCAGGTATATACAATGAACCTCATTGGCTAATAACGATCGAAAGTAAAAATATGTCTTTTGTATAAGCTGACACTTTTTTTTATCTTATTTTGCTGGTGTAGGTTTCCAGCTCACTTCAAAGGCTTTTAAAGGTAAGATAATTAATTGTAAATGACAAGCAAAAACTATATTGCTTTTTAAGTGTGTACATGCAAGAGCAAAATGCTAAGAACAAAACAAGACGGCAACAAAATATCTTGTCATTGTTGTTGCCCTGTTTGTACGCACGGATGAGCATGTCTCCACATTTCAAACAAGTTGGAAGTTGAGACAGAAGATGAGAAAAAGAGAAATCAAACTCTACTGCTCTCTCCCTATCAATAGCCTAGAAACTGTTTTTCTCCGTTTCTTATGTTTCCAGCTCCTTTATTATCATTTTCACCAGTAAGATTGGGCTTCATCTGTTCTGCGGAAACTACACGTGGACAATGTGAATAAACCAACAGGTAGATTTGACAATGCAATGACACGGCAAAGCGCAAAGGGTAAGGCAGGAGAACGGGAAAGCTAATAAAACACGAATGTTTCTCGTAAGGCTTGATGGAACACTATGCTGCTCAGCACCAGAAGTAGCACAGTTTTACTAGTGAAGAGCAACCATACTATGGCACTCTTCTCTGAAGCACTTTGCTCTACCACATAATATATCGTTATTGTTCGTTATATAGGCATCTTCCTAACGAATGTATAAAACCTGGAAAGCTCGCAACGAAGTTGATCGATTGTGGACGTGGAGACGTATTAGATTATTTCCAGTAACTCTCTTCACTGGAAATATTACCAGGAAGCCGCTTTCTATTACACTCGCTTTCTCTCTCTCTCCCTTTCTGTTTCTGGTCTCCGCGCGACTGAAACCAGCTAACCCATACAAAATGAAAAGGAAAGTACATATAGAAATGCTCTAATGGAAAACGGAGAAAAGGTACAACAACAGCAGCAGCCTTTCAGTCTCATTTCGGTTCCAACAAAGTTCATAATATTAATGTGTACGATGGTAAAGGAGATTATGTGCTATGAATACAATCTTTTACACTACCAAGCGCAAGTCCAACTCCCACATTTGAAATGCTGACAATTCGAAAATATGGATGAACATAATATGTTGTTTATGTTTGTTATTATTCCTCTCCACACTTTCCATGTGAAAGAGATGAGATATGGCTTTTAAACATGTATTTAAAGTTACAGAGAACTTGTTTGGGTGCCAGTTAATGTAATTGCAGGTAGTCTTCCAAACATAATGCATATTACACACACGCCACCGTCATTTGTAGCGTGAAACTGTATAGCTCGTAACTAAACATTTAGACATCGTTTTTGCATTAGTTTCTAACGTGTTTGGTATTAATAGACAACCAGAAATCGCATGTTTAATTAAACTTATTGCTGTATTATATCACTTTTCATTATGTAACATGAACATGTTTTCAATTTTCAATGCTAACACTAACACAAAAACAAAATTCGATTCGATACTGGAGAAATAAAATTAGGTAATGAAGGAATGGAAAGTGACTGCATGAATTGATTAAAGAATTTAGTTATTGATAGTTTTTAGTACACTGACGGTAAATAATAAAACGCTTTCAAGCTATTTAAACTTTAGTGCATTTCTATAAATGTATGCTCCTGGAATGAATAGAATAGTAGATGGGTTTTAGTTAACCTATCGTGTATTACTAGATTTTAAATTTATATTACTTTCTTGAATAGCATTAAAAATGGTTTTATTTTCACATTTGAAGTTACAATGTACAATTTTGATAGTATTGTGAAATACGAATGAAACGTAATTTTCTTCCATTATTTTCTATATATCGATATTTTATAACTATATAGTCGTAGTTGCAAGAATGAAATGACAATTTAGGTAATAAAAATGCTAAAAAAAATTATGCGTACAAACATGAAACGCAAACGACAGCGAAAAATCCAATATGTTATGTTCAGCAAACTTACTTCCAAAGCGTGCTTCATTGCCAGTTTATTAGAATAAATGCAATTTAAGCAGCGCATATACAGCAACAAACAAGCACTATTCTATTTCACTTTCACTACTAGCTTCAATTCCGTCGACCGTGCTAGGTTTGCACTTGCACGATCATCATGCTTTAGTTCGTTCATCCATCATGAATTGATCTAATTTTAAAGTGTACAACTATATTTTATGCGCATAATAAAAATAAAATAGATGAAGTAGTCACACTCATCAGAGACGGGTGCAGAAAATATGATTCCATTTTCTACACCTTATAGATGTTGTCATTGCTGTCATGCAATAGAATGCCATCCTATTCAAATCAATTTGCAAAGTACATCACATATACACAAGGAAAAAGTCAGGAATCTATATTTTATTACAATACACACTACAATCACATATAGTACAAACATACTATATATTCCAGGAAAACCAAATATTTATTTTTACGCATATTTTTGTCGTCTGTATACAATACATAAATATAAAAGGAAAATAGAATTAGATAATAATATGATTGCGTCACCTAGTTTTTTAGCTGAAAAGAGGATTTTCATCCATAGAAAATATAAATACATCCATGCATAAGCATCTTTAATGTTCCGTTTCACTTTGCATTTCATGGTTCACTTAGTTTCCTTTTGCAGATGATAGCTGGCAGAGTGTACAACTCACTAATAGGCTCTTTAACCTTTAAGTTAGCAGCATGAATAGCGATTTTAATGATTTACTACCCCAACAAGCTATAGTCAACGAGTTTTAAAATATAATCAATCAATTACATGGATACAAAAGCCCAGAGTAAATAACCAAATAAAAAATAAATCACCGCCGCATTTTTTACTCTCTTATAATGGAAGTGATCCATCTATTAGTTTTATAGATCAATGGCTATAGTAAATACGTATATATATGTCTCAATAACAAGCTAATAATAAACAATTTTTATTCCTTTTGGCTTTAAAATTTTGATCCACCTGAAGTACTGTACTCCAATGAATGAGGTTTGGTTTGGTACTTTGTTTTGTTTTAATTTTAGACTTTGTTGGTAACAAAATATTTGTGAGACAATAGATATTATAGGTATTTGTTT
This sequence comes from Willowsia nigromaculata, assembly GCA_034700605.1. Classification (NCBI taxonomy): domain Eukaryota; kingdom Metazoa; phylum Arthropoda; class Collembola; order Entomobryomorpha; family Entomobryidae; genus Willowsia; species Willowsia nigromaculata. The sequence continues at coordinate 15,647 of JAQIXX010000899.1, forward strand.
TTTGGACAAACGTCATCGCTCTGGTTTAGTATAGTAATTGATTTAATAGGAAATACAATCTACAACTCATGGAATTAAAATTAGTGTTAAAACGTTCAGGAAATAAGAGAATGCAATAAACATAACAACATAACTGATCCCACCCCAACCCAAGAAAGGATTAAAATTCGAACAAGACATTTAATATGCTTTTATTCTGTTCTTACAAAGAGCTTTGTACATTCCTTTACGATTGCATAAAATAGTTGCATAAGCTTAAAGTAAATTCCGATGCTTTAAAATATTCAAAGACCGGATGACATAGCATATTAATTATGCCAACTATAACATCAACTATGTACCTATATACCCAAATGAAAACTTGTGTGATAGAGAAACGTGGATATAATTTCAAGATTTACTTAGGTATGTATATATATATAGCAGAAAAATGTCCATATTTTCCTCCTTAGTTTCTCATAGGATTTTAAAAGAATCTTTGAAAATTCTACGTTCATAATAAAAACCTCATTATGATATACTGGTTTAGCACCATTTTAGAAACTAAGCATTTTAATTTGAATTTGAGAATTGATTAGATATAAATGTGGTATATATAATAATATATATTGTACTTTTATGATTTGTAAATATGATTATTGTACTTATTGGACTTTCAAAATTCAATCATAATATATTAATGGTGCTTGATAACGAAGGATTTATTTTCGTTGCTTAAATTAACTTGAATACATCACTTCAATTAATCGCGGGCAAATGAATTTGTGTTTTACTTTTTATCATAACATTTGAATTGTGAAGTTTTGACAATAGCAAAGTTTCAATGCAAATTAACTTACTGAAATCTTGCTACATCACAATGAAGTTCTAATCAATAAATTACCTAGATTTCAGAAGAATGTTGATAGAATTCTAAAATGAAATAAGATAACTAACAAAATAACTTTTAATCTTTTAATTGAAAGAAAGGTTGAATCGAGACATGCATCATGCATCCTCATGATAAGAAACAATTGAATGGTGACTTTAGTGAAGGTCAACTATAAAATTAAAATTATGTTTAGATAACAGAATAATTTTATTTGATGTTAATTGAATATTGAATGCATTTCAGTTACCTGGCTAAATTAATTAATTTAAGTTTGGAATCAATGAAAGCCCCCAAGTCAAAGCACAAAGTATTTTACAATTTCTTATTGTTTCTTACAATTTGTTGGTTCAACTGTGAAAATAAAACCATCGTATCGTATTAAGCCATATAAGCACAGACGCGGCCTACGCAAATACAATATGTGGTATTGTATTATTTATGCATGTGAGTAATATAGTATTTCTGAGACCATATAACAGAACGGGAACAACATGAACCTTAAAAGACAGTTGATGTAGAAAATACTTGATGGTAGATGAGCAAGAGAGCCAGTTGAATTGTAACCTATCTTTTCCTTATAAAGTTATAAAGCATAAAGCACACCGTTGTGCTTACAACACTAACTTTTCGATATTGTCCTCCAAATTCATTAGTAGTATGTGTCAAAAACTGATGAATATTGCAATAAGAATTTTTAGCAGACGGAAGCCTTTTCTTTTAACCTAATTAATATATTAAGCTGTGTAAATTTTTATGCAAGTTACATTACTACTGGAGGCTCATAAGGTGTCATGCTACTAATGTTAAAACCATTTCATAAGATACAGTAAAACAATAATGTAGTGTCTGATTGCAATAAACACCATCGATTTTTTTCATCCCAACAATTCTTGTAGTAATTTAAAACTCTGACTTGTTAACTATTTTTCTTACTCAATGCATCGTAATTGTATGTATACCGTGCTTTACAGATACGCTCTTGTTTCATTTTTTTAAATACTAACCTAACTATAATAATTTTCCAAGTTTTTCTACCAAAAAAACATGTAGTATACTTATGTAGGTATTTCATCAAATCAAACCCTTGAAAAAGAACAATGTGTGATGCTTCATTGTCTCACGTTTTTACGTCATTCATTTTTGGCTTTAGACTACTTTCAGTCCACATAGATAGGTGTTTATTCAAAGGATGTTTAATTATTGCATTACGTTAGCGGACTCGATGTATGAATGTAGGCAATGGAGGCAATACCGAAAATTAAAAAGCAATTTTCTCTGCTCGGTGAATAATTGATGTCAATGAAAGGTGTTTATTCCTAGAATAGGTTTCTTTATCTCGTATGCATACCTATCAAGAGTTAGGGAAGATCAAGGCACGGTTGGTATTGCGCTCACAAATTCACGTTTTCCAATTACATACACGACGTGATCTATTGAGTTTTAGGAATTTAGAAAAGGTACAAATATGCATTCATTGCCTTACATAACTATCTTTGCTATCATTGAAAGCAATAATAGAAAAGCCTGTATGAAACATTTTGTAAACCCCCAAGCGTTAATAAGGCGAAGATGTGTGATCTTGTCAATTATCTTGAAAAAACTTTTTTGGGCAGACAAAGCAAAGGGGAAACCTTTGCCACGCAGCGTTTAGGCGTAGATTGGAGTAGAAAAGGAAATTCAACAATCAAATAAACTAAATTGAGAAAGGGCTTTTCGGTACTTTTACCTTTGCCTTGGCTTTGTTGTTTAAAAATCAAGCTTAAAGATAATCAGACAATGACATGCTTTACGAATTAGCAATTCGTTTTCTACTTGCCTAATTTGCAACAATGTTTAGGTGGAGATTCATGCCTGAAGTTGGTGAAAGTACCGAAAAATATTACGTTGTAATGCATTAGAATGTCTTGCTTTTAGCCAATTATAGATTTTTTATAGTCAATACTAAAATATTGTATTGATATATCATTCATACAGCTAATTATAATATAGCTCATTGCAATTTAGTATAAAGCATTTCTTAAATTTAGTTTGTTTGATTGAGCACATGTTTTTATCAGGAAAAATGATTGCAATCCAACTGAAATTGAATTGAAACCTAAATCATTAATACAAATATGAAGCACGTAATAGAAATAACCATATTATTATTAGTATAATATAGGTAACTAACTAGAAGAAGGTAATACACTAATAAAAACAAAAATGATTACTGATGGCCAACTGTCGTGTCTAGGACATAACTTTATATATTAGATATGGATTGTATAGATGTGTATTATGACGTGACACTAGACATTAATATTTTCATTTCCTATGTTATTAGAAGATGCTACCCTGTTGTCATTACTAAAACCAGGTAATTGGATGCCTTGTTTTTTTAAACTGATGAAATGAAAAACCGATTCTAAATAGTAATTTCACTCACGATCAGTAAGAAAAAAATCTATATTCAATATTAATAACACATAAAAATCCAGTCTTTCCATGTAAAGGTAGCGGTAGGCATAATATGACCTCAACTATGAAAATGTATACCTATGTGCATTTAATATTTTTTCTGTGTGTACGTATTGAATGCATTATTATGGGTACACACTGTGCAAAAGGTATCAGTACCATCAATTTTTGTGTAGCTGTAATTGATTGTGCAAAATCAGTACCTTGTGCCTTAATTGAATTAGGTAAGCCTAGTTAAATTTAAAATGCGGTTTTAATGAAAATATACAATATTAAACACGTCGTATATTTTTGGAATTTTGTTATTTAGGAGATGAAATGAAAGACGCTTCTTCTAAAAACTTATTCATATAAAAACTAAATTCATAAATTTAAATAATAATATTCGCATGCATTAGTACTGTGTATTCCTGCGTGTGTGTTTTCTGCGGATGTCTGGAAAACCTTTTTTGCGTTATTTCATAATTTTTTGCTTATCCACTATTTGTAAAAAGTGGCAATTGAAGATATTTAAAAAACTTTTCTAGCACGATTCCAGTCAAACCTCCTGATAAAATGTGCCTTGCTTTGATTTACTTCTGTTTTTATCAAATTCAAATTATTTGATTTTCAATCACCCATTAATGACACAATTGACTTTTTATTATGAAAATGCTTGTGTGATTTTTGTGAAAAATAGAGTGAATAAAGGAGTCAATTTGAAACATACATAGTTATTAACAGATAAAAACAATAATTCGCAGAAATCTATACAAGCGTTTTTATGTGTACAATACAATACTCATATACAAGTACACATTTCTCTTTTTGATTTTTCGCCTCTTGAGAGACTTTAAGAAGCACTACTACAAGAGCACCATAGCGTGTTAAAAATGAAAAATGATACTTGATTTGAATATTGATGGTAGTGTTACCTACTACACAAGTAGAAGGATAAAAAGACCCTAACCGCTTGGTTTGTCTATGCAGCGCAATTTCAAACTAACTAGATTTACTAACCCACAAATACCATGCAGTTTCTCAAAGAATTTGATTAAGGAATTGATTGATTATATATATTTAATTGTAAGTCTGGTAGCGTCACTTACACCTTCAAATATAAGAGCTCGCAAGGTGCTCATTGAAGCTAACGATACCAAATTTTAATGTAACTCACACGCACATATTAAACCTACACAGAAAACGGAATGCATATACTGGCCATAGAATAATTCAATGTATGCATGAAAAAAACAACACGCTGATTTATTTCCATACATAAATAATACAGATATACCTACATAGGTCTGGGGCCAATGCCAACTTTTCCACAGGTCCAATTTTTTAGTTTTAAATAAATGTTCTACCTATTTCCTTCATGCAATTGAAAAGAAATTATCCACATCTATTGGCCCTTTGATGCATTGGTTTAGAAAGTTTGTAGATATGAATGCACGTTTACACAATCACAAGATTACGCAGCACATAAATAATGCCTCTTTCATTTAATGGTCTTGTAATATTTGTAACATTTATTTATTTTTCCTTGTGATCATGTTATCAATACCAATGTAACAAGATAATTAAGAATTATATCGAATACAGTGAATTGGGTCCTGATGTCTATATAACCTAAAGGTCCAATTCTTACACATACTGGTGGTGTGGCCGCCAGCTGCTTTTTCTCAATTCTAGACTTAGGACGTTCCTTCCAGGCTTGGAGAAAGTTCCAGCTTTCACTTTCAATTCTGCCCACAATAGACAGTAAGAAGCAAGTGACAGTCACTACACATGGGAAAAATACTGCCGCCACAATCGCAACAATCAACTGAACAGAAGATCTTAATTTAATTAGGACATACAAAGGACCGATGCATAGCACTATTCCGACAAAAATTAAACTAGGTATGTATGCAATCAAAATTGTTTGATTTATAAAATTCAAAAGGATTTGCAGTTGCCTGTAAAAAGGTAATGCGGTTTTCAGTCTCCTGTTGGCTAACAGACAAAAAATATCACATATCAATATTTTATATGATAATTCCGTTTTCAACGTAAATATAAAATAGGTAAACCTTAAAATATCGTTTTATTATTATAAATTACCATTTTTTATCGGTAGAATCTGGTTGGTAATAAATATATTTGAGATTTCACTTGATGCATCGACGCATTCTGCCTTCTGTTGCAACTGCAACATTTGTAGTCCTCTCATAACGTGATTGGAAGAAAGCTGAGTATGCTGGTATGCAGATACGATCGTGTTTAATGCAACGATTGAAAAAAGAATCACTACAACGATTGCTTGTAAAACGGCAATGCTTCCAAAACATGCTGTGGGTCCAACAAATATACTACAGAAAACGATCAATTTGATATTACACACTTGTATTTCGGTCCCCATAACCATGTGTATAACTGGAGCAAGAACTAATGAAACAGGATTTTTCTGTATTATGAAGGGAAATAGGAAGCCTCCAAAGGGTATTATCAGCATGCACCCAGCGGCAGCCAATACGGCTATTTTTGCTATGTCCAGTCTCGTTCCAAATATTACGATAACGGAAACGGATTCTACAAAAATTTAATATGGTTTATGAATGACATGTAACTCAATGTTTCAGAATTTGACTTTTCGTTTGTCTTACCACATTCGACACTTTTTGAGAGCTTTAGCATCTCATTTGCAGCAAAGCTAAGATCACTTGAAAATTTCTCTAATGTGTAAATAGCAATGATCCCTTCGTATGTAATTATTGCAGCGGCGGCATCTACTACTACTTCGATTGCTTTTCCATCAGTTGTATTGTATAACAGGTATATAAGGTGGAGAAACGCCAAGATGAAAATTAGGAATACCAATGTTTTTCCGATGTGCCAAGGTAGCGTTTTTGGTGAAAAGGTCTGGATTATAGTTTTGTTCCTGTATTTGAAGGAATTTTTAACTTGAAATGCTGGATGCTGTTGAAAATGTGTGCCCTCGTTAAGTATCATTGGGATAGGGATAAACGACTGCAAAATTTCTTGAAGAATTAATGCCGTCTCACTAACCAATGTGTCCGCTGTCAACGCTGACTTTATTAAGTTGCCCATCAAAATATGTGCACATGCAAGTGAACATTTTATGGAATACATGATTTAAAATTTATACTGTTAGCTTAAAATATTTGTTTCCTTTTTAAGTATGAATGCAGCTGGAAAGCTTTATTATGTTTAATTGTGTAATAAAATATAAACGCAAATTATACGTTAAATTAGAAGCTTTAGACAGTATTGGATCACAAAGAAATCGAATTTAAGTGAAAACCGCGAATGGAAACTGGTATTGTAAGTTTAAACATTTTTAGTGGATTGGTCTAGTTTCGTTTATCATGAAAATATTTATATCGTTTACTAATATATAGGCTCATATTTTTTTAAATAATTTTTTTACGAAAAACATTTGGAGAGACGGTTAAAGGAAAATAAAACTTAAAAGAGAATGTAGACGTTTGCGAAATGTTTGCTACGTACATTGTCACTCCCACACAGTACAATTCTCTTACAGTAGTTCAGTACGCAATAGTTTCATGTTAAATTTTACAAACTTGAAATTTTGGATTTATCCAAAATCAATTTTAAGACCAGAAAGGCGTAATGTAAGCAGTAAGCAGTAAGTATTGCGTTATGTTCATAAAATGTATATTCGAAATAAATTAAAAACATTTAGTAGTAAAAAGTCTACATGTCTATTCACATGTTCCATTTATTTCATTTTATAACTATTATGGGCACAGCTTTCTCCCCGGAAAACACTATCGCACTAAATACACAAATTAAAACCATAAAGCATCCTATTATGTACATTAACCAGTTTGAAAAGTCTTGGACCATCCTGAGTCTTTGGAGGAGATAGGTCCACCAGTTTTCGTTCCTTCCTGTACTTATCTGTACTTCCTTCCTTGCCTTCACAATACCTTATCTGTACTTTCTCCTGTGTCTTGTAATTGTTTGTTTCATAAAGCTAGAGTCAAATGATCGCGATGTGCATTCATTAAAATGAGATCCTTACAATTCCCGTTTTCTCGTAATAAAAGTAAGCGATGTGAAAAAAGTCATATCTCTAGCAAACTGAAATGGATGGTTTCCGCTTTTAATCAGCAAACTGTATTTGAAAATGAACTGATAGCTGTTGCTGTTGATGTTACCAAAACAGTTGTTATGAAAAATACCCAACTACTTCCATCAAGAGCATTGCAAATTGACTTCCAGGAATAGCTGAGTCTTGGTTTTGACGTATAGTAGCTCACATAACGTATATTCCATTGCAGACGTAAATTGAACGCATACAAGAATGCTTATCATCGGGACTGATGGAAAGACTAATGTCGGAAACTCCTGAGGACATCACCAACACACTCTACAACGATGATAATGTTTCTTCACATGCGACAGATAAGGGATTTTTAAAATAACCGAGTAATTCATTTTGAACCTTAAATTACCTCCTCAAGTTCCGTTTTCAAGTAGAACACCGGTTGCCCCCTCATTTGCATTGTATGGATTTTAAAGTAAACGTTTGTCTAATGCTTCAGTAGGAGGAATAGGCTTACTTATTTTTAAAAGTAAACATTAGAGAACATAATTAAAAAGATTAAAAATTTTACCACACAAGCATAATATATTGAATGTATACATTTTCTCAGAAATTGAATTCGATGGGTAATATTATGAATAGTAAAACTACTTCGAGGTAACTCAACATGAATTTTTATTTATTTTCCCCAATCATTATTTTCTCAGGATGAAAAATTAAATAGCACACTCATATTCATATTGCATTGTATATGAATTCATTGAAAGCCCTTTGTCGAACAGTGATAAAATAAACTTCCTGAATTGACCGACCAGGTTGTTTTATGAATAGCTTTCTGAAGAAGCTTCTGATCATACATCTAGACACTCAAAAAACGCGCGACACATTTTGCTGTGGTAATCATTTAAATTCATACATCAGAAAAGTGCATAAATGCCTATGCCACTATGTAGAAAATTTTTACATCTCAAACTGACGTTAGAAGAGATTTTTCGTGGGAGTTTGCTATGAAAAAAGTATGAAAAATGAAATCCATTTATAGAAAACAATATATACATATTTTTATTAAAATATGGGATAACACCCTTACATGATGCAAATTATACGTACTATGGAAAATAAATTTCAGGAAGCATTAATGAAATTTAAATGATTGCTAAAACGAAACAGACACAATATGTGGTTTTTATTTTGTGTTTCTAACAAAACCATTCTCAGTAAAGCCTCTAGTATCACTTTGATGATCAATGAATGATATACCTACATACAATTTCTTCGACGCTTCCGAAAGATGTAAGATCTTGAACAATTAAAATCTCACCATGTACTGCGGTGTAAACTGAACTGCACATTTAAAGCACAATACATAATATCAGAACATTCATAAACCTTGAACGTGTATTTACAGTTAATAGCTTGGTTTTGTGCGTCAATTTTAAAGCTAATTTGTAATACTGTCCCAGATAAACAAATGCGCTTTTTGACAGTGCAAAGCTTATTTGTTCCTACTGTAAAATTTTGGATACTCATTTCATGAGTCATTAGCCATAGCCGCTCGATATTAATGACTTAATGAGAGAAAAGTGCTGCTTAAAACTTAATTACTTTGATGAAGAATATGTATCTAATATATATGTAGGTTAGTTGCGTGTATATGCATGAAAGATAAACCCTTTGCGTTTTTCATATTTATACCTGCAGATAATGCATAATAATGCATAGGTAATAAAAATTCACTGTATTTATCTGTACTAACAATAACTCCACACTATTGTATGGGGGAGTACATATATCTTTATGTTGGTAATCATAATCATGGCACGCAGGGGAAATCTTTTTAGCAGAAAATTTACTTGCTTTCTTTAGTAGCAAAATATGAATACGACACCGTGGTTGAAAATACACGAGAAAATTGCATAGAAAATGGAAAGGGGCCCTAATCCTAGTAACAGGATTAGACCAACCCATAGCAGCTTCCAAATTTTACGGCATACCCTTGGATTAAATAAATACGAACCAGTAGAGACATTGGGGATGGCATCTGGAAGGAGGCGAGAAAATATACTTTCCAGATATTTATCACCCTATGTGAACAATTGCTCCAAAGTTGTAATGGCGTTTTTGGTTACGATATCATTTGTGTACGTGGTTCTATCACTGGAAGCAACTGCTGCAATATGGAGAAGTTCTACATCTGGGAACTTACTGCTAACGCCTTTTATCAACGATGGGAAAATAAGGGAGGCTAGAGCATTGTCAAAAGTGTCCTTGTTTCCAGGAATAGAAAGCTATAGTGGATTTTTAACAGTGGATGAATCGTGCAAATCACACTTGTTCTTTTGGTTCTTTCCGGCCGTTGTAAGTTTACATGCAGTATGTCTGAAATTGTTTTTAAATTGGATCATTATTTATTAGCCCTTCTGTTTGAAAATGCGAAGTCAGGTAATCTATCTGCTCCGCTCATTCTTTTTCACGGTGGCGGGCCTGGAACTGCTGGCACATTTGGGTTGTTTCAAGGCACTGGTCCAGTAGAAATCGACCCAGAGGGAGAGTCATGGATAGAGAATAAGTACTCATGGACTGCTCATCGATCCGTTTTGTATCTGGACAGTCCAGTTGGAACTGGTACGAAATCAAAGCACACGTAAATGTTTGGAGTTGATGTTGATATCCTTGGAATCCTGTAGTCTCATTTTACCCTGTGATATGCGTCCTGTCCTGTTTTAGGTTTCAGCTACAATGAAAACGACGATGCTCGCTGCTACGCTTCTTCAAGTGATGATGTTGCTGACCAAGCTATAAATGCATTGAGACAGTTCTATCAAATATTTCCGGAATATCAACATAATGATTTATACATTAGTACTACATCATATGGAGGTTTGATCCGCTTACAAAGGAGATCATTTCATATAGTATTTATAATTTTTCATTATTACAAATGAGCAGTCGTTCTATAAACATTGCTATAATCCACTTTTAGGTAAATTTGCTCCTAGTATTGCATGGAGAATACACAATGATAATCAACTGGACGCATTGAATGGATTGCCCAACTCCTCATCAATCAATTTAAAAGGGGTCATATCAATGTCAGGTTTTAGTGATCCTTTACATCAAATTGATTATGGGGAATTCTACTACAATCTCGGCTTCATCGACAATATCCAGTTGAAATTTTTTCAGTCGCAAGAATCTGTGGCCAAGTCTCACATCAGAAGCAAAAACTACTATAATGCATATGAGGTAAGGTAAGGATATACTTTGCATTAACCTAATTAATAGTATGAGGAATAAGCTCTGGAATTCTCGTGAATTTTGTAGGTCATAGACCCTCTAATAGTTGGCACTACTGATGGGCCCTCCTATTTGAAGAACATCACTGGAATTAGGTATCCGTATAATTTCCAAACTGACACGCGTGAGCCAAATGCAGAGAAGCTGTTGTACAGACATGATATTTTCCTAAACCGACGGTGGGTTCAAGAGGCAATACATGTTGACACGTCCGTCATCGGCCATGGGTTTAAATCTTCAAGCGATATTGTTTACATTAATCTTCTAAGAGATCTGTACAGATCTGTCAGTACTCTTGTGGAGGAGTTGCTTGATTCTGGTGAATATAAATTTTTGTTCACTTCTGGCCAACTGGATTTGATCGTGCCACATACAACAGTTTCCAAATTTCTACATGAGCTGAGGTGGGGAAGTGAGCATAGTTTTAGGACGATGGTGACATCCCCTTTTGCTTCGATGCCTTCCAACTTGTGGCATTACAAAGACCAGGTTGCTGGATACATGAAACAAATAGACAATTTGACATACATATTGATCAGGGATGCTGGACATCATCCATTTATTGACCAACCGGAGTGGACGTTGGATTTAATTTTAAAATTTACAAATAATGACATTTGATAAACCCATAGATGGCATCTGTATTATGAAAACGCTGACAAATAAAAGATGAGGTTTGGTCTAAGCATTCAACACTGCAGATTAGAGGACACTGCAAAAAGAAATATAGCCAACGAATCTAAATGTGAAAAAAGTCGCGATTAAATCTGCACAGATTTAAATTTCATAGATTATAATCATTACATGTATTTGATTTATAAACTTTGTCACATTTCTTAAGTATTTGAACGGGTTAAGTTGCATTGATTTTTGAATACTGCTAAAAGGTCGGTAATAGTTTAAATAAGGAAGTTTAGAATTCTATGTACAAGATACGATAGCGTCACAACGGCGGCATAATTCCGGGTAGCTTTGTTAAAGATAATGGAATGAAACTGAAATGGAAACTACAATCAAAAATATTTTCATTATGTTACTATCAAAAAAATCCATCTATCTGTACATGACATGACACGTTCTTTTACTAATCAATGAGTTCATTAACCACAAAAATGTTTCACTCTGATAGATATTATAGCCACATATGTATACAATTTTCTAAATATTACTCGTTGCAAGTTGATTCGAGACCGTAACAATACGGACACTATGATGTATGCTACCTCATAGTTCATAATTACGTACAGGAGGAATTTTTATAATCATATTGGTTGTCCACATAAGATTAACTTTGTAATTAATCCCTCTTTTAAATGACATGGGATATTGCTTCCACTAATAACTATGAAAGCTCTTTTCCAACCAATCAGCTTTTGAAAAATAATTTCCGACAAATTTATTAGAATTACTTTGTAGTATTGATTAAGTTGTGGAGTAGAAGATTGCGGGGTGATAAACATACAATATTTTGATAATTATTGAGGTTTATTTTGAAATTCCAATACTAGAATTTTTGTTTCAGTCTTACTTTAGCTTTCAAATAACTTTGCCTACTTCCTCAAGCAACGAAGACCCTGGATATTTCATTAATTTTATAATTCTAATATTCCGATTGTAAAATTGGGTTTAGGCGAACCTTCCAAATCCCCACTTTACCAAATACCAAAAGGGTTATATACCTACTATAAGAGTTATAAGATATATCATTACCATTTCGGCTAACACATTTTTACCTGACGCTGAATCTTATTGTACCTTTTTATATGTAAAAGTAGATAATAGGATTCCGATATGCTTAAAGCTCTAAAGCTATTTTGAATATTATGATAACATTCTAGCTTAAAACGTACTCGTTACACTTTGCTTTTCCTATTTGCTCTACCTGTTAAAGTGTATACCGTACTAATTATTCTAGGTATGTAATATTTCATAACGTTGACATGCAAGGAGTTCTGAATGCTTGACATAGTACAGTAATACCATTCATCCCTCAAAACAAGGAAAATACTCCCAGACACCCTACCTAATATGTAAGTTGCTTATTGTTAGTTTAAATTTCTTTGAAAAGTCAAAAATGCTAGCAAATCCCTCTTGTTAAATGCTCCATCATTGCTAGTAAAACCCTTTCCTTTTCACTGACAAGCTTTTCCAAAGCGTATTTTAAAAAAGAGTGTAGGAGTAAATTATATACGAAGTATAAATGTTTCACACAAACTAACAAATAAACCCTGAAAAAAATTTACGATCACGTACCACGAATCGAAAAATTATCAACTGAATAGCATACTTGTACGAAAAACCAGCGTTTCTACTTTTTAACAAAAATGTGTTTGCACCCAAACTGCTCGATATAGTATTCTTGGGAAAGCGAGCGTGTTTCATGTTTTATACCTAGTTGACGACACAAAAGATTATTACTTTTAAGTAGAGTGGATCTAAAACGTGATATTTTTCCCAAAGAATTTGTCCATAGTCTCACATGCACTGTTCTTATCTTTGAACTCCAGACATTTCCACGACTTCAGAAACAAGCTCCCAGTAAATCCTCTCATCCTTCGTGTATTTTCACATTATTATTATGTACCTACTTTCATATTCTGTTCTATATAATACGATGAAAATATATACTAGTTCACAGCTCATATCCAGATCATGTTGCAGTAAAATGCATTCGCTAAACAGCCTGCATTTCGCTTGAACATTTCCCTAACCGTAATGTCTACAGCTTACTTGATGATGCCAAAACCAAATTCTCCACTTGTCATGTGCCTGAATATTTTATCCTAGCGTGCCTGCCTTTAAAGTGTGTGGATTTTTTTTTACACATTTTTGGTAGATGGTAGATCTCATCGCATATATCATACAGTGCTATTATATACATACCTAACTATTATAGAAATTTTGGTATGAATTTGTAATATAAATAGATAAAATAATTTATTATTATATCTGCTCGTTCGATTCGATATCCTTTTCCTGTTCTCCTTTTTTGTTGACGAACACAGTGTTTTCAGCTTTCTCAAGTGGTTTCCTCTTCTCCTTCAATTTAGTGTTCTAATGAACCACAGGACGACTAGTACAAAGTATACCGTGAGAAAAACGTCACAGAAACATACAATGCGGAACATGGCAAGAAGGAGATAAAAGTTAAATTTGTCATTATGGACAGACACAGGTCGCCAGGGAAAGTCATCGAGAAACCCAGTCACGTTGAGTGTTACGCCGAGGAATACAAGCAAGCCCACAGTTCCAACGATGTTGAATAAGACCCAAACTGCTCCAGGCGTTTTGCTGTGCTGTAATTTGAGATAAAAGAAACAAGGATTTTAATTTCAAATACGTGACTGAATAAGCAATAAAACTCTTTTGATGCGAAATCATATGATCTTTTTGGAGCATGAGGATCTTATAATAAAAAATAAAACGATTTGTCTGTTGAGACTTCAAATATTGAGCAATGTGCATGCTCTCCATAATATGGTGATGGTAATAAGGTCGTAGACTATATAATATATTATCAAGCACATAAACGACATATTTGTATATTTAGTTTTACTGTGGAGTAGAAAAATTCTTTGTATCATTTGTATCATCGTGTTCTTCAGCTCGGAACACATTTCTATAATATGCAGAAAGAAACAAAATTTATACTTTACTGTGAAATTGATTTGCCAATTGTCGAAATGTTTGCTTTGCCACCAGTAAGGCTGAAAAAAATGCCTGGTTTAAAATTCTTTTCATGTATATAGCTCTAACACTGTGCATAAAATCAAGGTGGGTGGCAAATCAACGAATAACGAATACAAGAACAGCCGTGGAATAAAATTTGCATTTTCTCTTTGTATTAAGCATTCCATTTTTACTCTCCCAACTTTTAGTAATATTGCTCTAGCTAGAATCTAGAAAAAATAGGAATTCAGGAAAGGGTTTCGAGTCATATGTGTTGCTACAAATAATGTTATGCAGACTTGTTTCGCTGGGAAAAGATTGCGACGAGGAGAAAGTCGCTATATTGGATCTCCGTTCGCATTCACAATTCACACTTCAGTAAAAATGCTTTTATCTAAGATTTTATTCGATTTGTGTAATATACTTTGCTCCTCTTAGATATTATATGCCCGAACGCTGTAAGCTAACAAATTGCATTTGAGCACAGAGTTGGGTACGTGCTCAATAATTTACGAAAGAAACAATGTGCTTAAAATTGTTCAACAGTTTTTAGAAAGGAAACAATGTATGTATTCGAGCTGAATTTTTGCTTCATGCAAATCTGAGATTATCAATACAAAAGTTTTTACATTAGAGAGTTTCTCTTAATTTTTATTTACTTTGCTTAAACCTTTTAGTCAGGTTTAACACAAAAACAAGTTGTGAAAGTCATGCACAGGAACACTGATTTTCTCTATTGTCTCGTTTAGCCCCGAATACAGACTGTTTTTCATTAGTATATTTATCATCTTCAGTGTGATGATTTTTTTACAAAAGATACGAGATACACAGAGGAATTTTGAATGAGTTAAACATATATATTGCGCTTCCATTCTTGATGTTATATCCATATTGTTAAAATTCTTTCATAGTTATGTAGATGTGTGCAATGAAACAAAATATGAATCGTATCTTCAGCGCCGACGTGAACAGAACATTCGTGTTTGGGGTCAATTTGAACAAATCAGCGTGGCATCATGAAACATAAAACTTGACAAACATGAAATGGCACACTCAGAAACCACCATCCATACTTTAATCCACTCAGACATATCTAATATTTGTTCGTGATGAAGTAAACTTGTTGTTGATGATTATGGTTACAAGTTGAAATATAGACAGGAAGCAGCCAGAGTGAATCATTAATGCGACCAATGCGACAGAGTCGCAGTTATAGACTGTGTAAGCGGCAATAAAATTACAACAACTACTTCCCAGCTAACTGATGTAGTTGTAAAGGGTAACCTAATACAAAAATCACTATTATGTATGCATTAATAACGTACTAGAATTTTATGCGCTCTTTCCTCCCGACTTTCTCTTCTCCAGTTACAACATTTAGGATGCTGAATCATAATGATGTTGTTCCAAAATAATAATGACATTACTGGATACATGAATATGAGTAGGTGCATGAAATTTGAAGGGCATATTAATAACGATCATTATCTACAACAGCATTTTAGGTACGTTCGTACTGACGTCTTTCTACCAAATTTTCAGCTAACAGCCACAATCTAAAAATAATATCTTAAGGTATATAATATAACTTCTGTCATATTGTTGATAGGTATATTTTGTTAAGATTTTCTATGCTTGTTGAGGGTGACTTTTTGTGGTATAATGTGCAAGTGTTGATGGGCTTTTTACATCTTTCCAACTTTCTACTTAAGAAGCAGGTTTACATTTTCATCAGTAATAATAATTTATTAATGTATAGAAATGATATAGAAGAGGGAAAAGAAAGACTACATAGAAGCTGAGCTCAGAGATGCAGACGTAATCTTTTAGTATGCACACATAACATAAATATATGAAAACAAAAGGATAAAATGGAAATAAAAAGGTATTTTAGGGCGAACTATTAAAGTGAAAGTAAATTGTGAAAGTGGGCAAAACACAATGCTCAGCATATGAGCAACTATTCTCTATTCTAGCATTCTTCTTTATATGATGTATTATGTGTCCTACAAAGATTATCATAGTTCTAACTGATTACTAACTATATTGAGGTGCCACAAGAGAACTCAAATTCTATTGATTTGGTGTTTGATTTGTCTGTTCTTGAGGCGAGACGCAAATATAGTCACTCCGTTGTGTTTGCTGCTTAATGATCGTATCTCCTAGTACAATCGAACAATACGAATGTACATACTGACGATTATCAGTAATATTCTGCCGTGCAAGGGTTAAAATGTATCTAGATTGCATAAATCTAGCAACGATTTGTATGACATAATCTTGAAAAAGTAACTTTAACTTTAGTTTGAGTCAGCAGTCGTGACAGGAAGTGGCAAAAGCTTTATTCAAGAGCAATGTAAGAGTTTTAGTCAGTCTACAAAGAAATCAAACCAATAAAGTGGAATTCCATGTTTCTTCAATGCTGCATTCCGTCTTCAACATGCATACATTCTCGCATATTTCCAGTTGTGTAGGTATGCGTTTTAGTTTTGTACTTTTGCCCTTTTGGAGAAACAATAAAATAACAGGTCACAGGAACCGCTGTATAGAGAACGGGTTTTCCGTAATAAGTTAAATGCGAATATTTTGCATTATATAAATGCGAATGCCTACGAATATTTTTATGCAAATTTTCTCATGTATTTGGTTGTTTCAAAATTTTGATTTTATTCAGGCTTCTGGTTTTCCAATTGCAGTTGTTTGTTTCAAATGGCTGCTGAAAAGTTACGGGTACACTTGTCAACTTTACAAAAGTACAAAATAAACACATTGGACAAAACACGTAGAAAATTTATAATTCTTTATGCTGGTCACAAAAGCAGGAGTTATATGTACAGACAGAAATGAATTATATCACATGCAAAGCACTACTGACTACTAGGCTGAGCACACAGTTTTCTATTATTGTGGAAGCACTTATGAATTATATATTATTTGTAGTTTCGTGTATCATAGTATCAGTGCATTCTTCTATTTATTGGAATATGCAAAATGCATATTACTGAATATCATGCACTGTATTCTATAACATAAAGTGAAAGTACCTTCTTTTTCTATACCACTAACCAGCCAGTAATAAAGATCAAGCCCTAAACTTACAGGGATATCTTCTTCATTGTGTTATACACGCATATCAGCAACGTTGTAAAGTTTTGAAACAGTATAAGAACCGTTGAAATTGATATAAATGAATTATTGTTTTATAAACGTTTTTACATACATATTGCATGATATCTACTACTTATCGGTAGTCAGACCAAACTTTTCCATAGGCGATATAAGCACAAGTGTTGTTGTGGTTTTACTGGTTTTGTTACATCAGCAAACTTGTTTACACTGGTTGCAATTAATAATTAGATGATGTTGGAAAACCCAACCAAGCAAACCAGAACTCCAAAACTACATAACTAACCATCGAGTTACTTTCTACGACTTCCGAGTAGAGACTGTATTTAAATTGTACAAATCAGCAGTTTCAGGCAGGTAATAGGTAAAACGTAGACATGTGTCATATCAATCATATCAACTCTAGAGAAACTGATTCAGTCGGAGTACCAAAGAATTAAAGCTCACACGAAGATTAAGAATACAAGTCAACGGACTTCAATAACATTCGACATTCTTCACTCAAACAAGATCCTTGTCAATTTACTGCGTACATCTTAAATAAATATTATGTAGGTAAAATTGAGTATCCACCTAATCTACAATTATATTTAACCTAGGCATTTTGAGTACAAACGTACCTATGTAGTTTTAACATAGGTTTTGGTAGAGATGTGCTCATAGTGCTGACAGACCTAAACTATGTATTTTAGATTACATTGTATGATTGAACAGAGGAATATAAATACAAAGTACAAATATATGGTATATATCTGGTCCGGATGTTCTATTGAGGTTTGTCATCTCTTTTTTTGGAGGAATATATACTGTGTAGCTTATACTACTAATAAAAACTGTTGGTTCTACCAATTTCCTGTGGTTTACACGGAAGCACATACTGTATTACCCTAAAATGTAAAGTAACCTTCCCACAACTCATCTCATCATCACCCCGAATAGTACCATGATCCCGCTGACTACAACTACATGCAACGTTAAATTGAGTCTGCTACTTGCAAATAGAATGAAACGAGATTCTGCTTCTTTTCGTGTAACAGTGAAAGTGCAGGGAAAACTAGCACAAAGAGAAAATATAGAATGCAAATTAAGCGACCTAGTTGGCTTCCACTGTTTGAAGAAATTCATGCGATACATTGCAACTGATATGTCTATACAAAGTATGTACATTTAATGTAACGATACAAATACTTTTACTTTCTGATGCCAATTGCTCTTGTTGTATAGTAGTGAAGTACACCAGTTTACTATTTTTTCAGCATATTGCTTGCAAAATACAACGAATTCGTAATAATATTTTATATATAAAAATACCGCTATGAAGTTAGTACGGTTGAAAAAATATTCTTCGTATCTTTAGTTTAAAAAATTGGGAGAAAGCAAACTGAATTGTAAAACATATGAAAAATTATATCCACATGTATAACATATGATCACGTAACTTCCCTACGTGCTTGAATCTACGGATGAATGAGGAAAAATAAAAACGAACGAAAGTGTGTACTTACTTGTGCATGCATTGAGTTTAGACACAACATATGGAACTTATGACAGTGTAGCCTTTGAAACTTTAAAATTGCATACTCCAATGCAAAAAATATACTTCTAAAAATGATTCAGTGTATGCACATCAGAAAATTTCCCCTGAAATGTGGGGACTGGGAAGTCATAGAATATTCTGGTCTTCTCATTTTCTCGTGTATCAAGGGATTTTTACATGCACATGAGAAGGAATACATCTACATCTCTATATTCAGAAGACTGAAGACATATTTTTATTATTATGCATAATCAAAATTGGAGAGGGGCAAAACAAAAGGGATGCTGAACTGACTTTTCAACGAGTACCAAATATGTAGTCTTTTTACATTTACAAATACTTAAAATAGGTGCATGTTCAGTCTAAGATTTCACAGCATGGAACATGGATATAAAAGAACACATAAGTGTACATGTAAGCACACGTAAATCTACTCCTCGAAAAGTTTTGTAATCGGGATGGTGAAAGTACAACTAACTTTTCTTGTCTGATTTCCTTTGGTTTCTTCAACTCAATTTATTTTACTTTGCCAGTGCGTTTTCATTTCTAGGAAAGTAGAAGACAGCCATCAGTTGAATCACAGGCGTTAGCAATTTCCTTTTTCTCTCCCGCGTGCTTCTTTGTCGACTTTTGTGCCCCGGCAATATTATTAAAATGATAATGATTATTATTCCTCTTGAGATATTTATAGTGTGTATGGTTGTAATGTTAAAATATAATGTATAGCTACAATATTATTTATAAAAATCAATTTATGCTTCCTTTTCCTCAAAAATGTCTTCTACATTCACATCAAATGAAGAAGGAAAATCAAAGAACTACCGTATAGTATCGTGACACAGTTTTGGCTCTGTCTATCCTGTTTTCTGATGATGTGATCTGCTTGTTGCTCTCTATTTTAGTATTCATTAAACTTTTCACTTCTTATGCTACGTCGAGTATCTTTGTGTTTTCCCAGGAAATTATTGGCCTGACGAAAGAAACTGCGACACTTAAGACTTGAGAAAATGAAGTGAGTTCTTGGGAAGGTACTGTGATTGCAAAATGTGACAATATATTATTTTGTCAAAAAAAATGATATGAAAAGTTCTTTCCCGAACTGTAAAGATACCTATACAAAACTCATTTAAGTGAAGGTAGTTTCACATTCTTACGAGGCAGAAAACTTATGAAATAATTTCAAAATGCAACCAGGTAGAACGACAGGAAGCTTACTAAAGTTTTTCACCGATAACTCTGATAAGCAAATATAATGCTTGTAATCCTAGTGATTGCGCGATTGTCACAAAGTGCTACACTGTTTGTAAGGAGAACAAATCAAGTCTTTTCGTGCCTTCTTGTACATACACAATGACATGTTTTCATAAGGACATTGCAAACACCTTTGTCTAAGATAGAGGTGAAACGGACTGCTGAAGCAGCATCTCTGACCAGACGTGTGTAGACCAAAAACTAATGCATGCTCATATGTTACACGATACCACATCTTTTCAGCTTACTTGGCGATTTTATGGGGAAAACTACTACTGAGAATGTTTGGTTTGGTTACGAAATAGAAATAATTGCATCGAAAGTTTGAGTCTGCTTGTTTCTTACGCTCATAGTGAAAGCCATGCACATAAGGAAAGAAGAGAAAGCAGGAAAGATGTTGTGAAGTCAGTCTCTGACATAAGGAGATTTTTTTCTTTGACAGTTATTTGTTCGCTTTTATTCTATTTCTTTTTATCTCTGTATTATTTGCTTATTTTACTATAGCTGTCGCTTTTAAAAGAGAGAAGACAACAATAACAGAAAACAAGCATTCTAGAATTATAATAGACAAAAGATCGATATTATATGTATATATATGTCTTCGTATCCACCAACCTACCTTCTATGATAACAAAAGTGATATGGTTGTTTACACAAGGATTCTGATTCTTCTAAATGTTTATTTTATGATCTTGCACATGAAGAAACATATGTAAAAGGATAATATGCCACAACAAAGCATATCTACATAGTTAGAAAACATAAACAGGTAGGAGAATGGCTATATGCGAAAACAGGGGGAAACAGATAGAAAGAGGTAGCAACTAATCGCTTGTATAAAAGGATGTTATTATATTTTACCTGCCATGTGTAAAGACATCTATAAAGCGAGATTTAGGTCAATCGTCCTTCACTGTGGAAATGCTATTTTAGGCCCTATTTCCTCATAAAAATACCAACACATGAGTCTGGACGTCAGGACTTGAGTGAATCAACTTTCGATGAATTTTATAAGCCTGGTTAACTGCTCATATAGGTAGATGTCGCCCAATAAAATTCCAAGTAAGCTATACAATGCTTGAAATGTGCAGTTAACAAATAAAATCCGCCATTCAACGAAGATGAGAATATTGTAGGTCGAACTATAAAATGGTTGACAGACACTAAGACAGTTATCTGCATGTCGAATATGATACAAAGAACCAGGTAAAAAGGCCACCACATTTTACTAGTAGTTTAGATCCTAGGTACGTGCAGTGCTTATATATATAGCTGTCAAACATTCCTTCGCATCTTATGGGATTATACACCTTGTCATGTTGATCGACAAATGTAATACATTGTGTGGTAACATTTTGAATAATATGGGATTGTTCAAGAAATGAGAGGTAATGGGTAAATATGGCTTGCAATGTTCTATGCAGCATGTAGGGATTTGGTTAGGTATAAATATTGTACAATACTTTCACTGAATCGTTGAGGTAATATTTTTACTCCATTTCTACAAATTTTGGGAGAGCGAATTAGGAGTTTGCAAACTTTCATTTCAGCGGGCACACGTACAATTAGCGGTCTCAAATGACTTATCTACTAATTAGTTCAGCTGCCCTACGTAGGAATGACGGAAGAAAGAAACTTTCTCAAGTTTCCATTGTGAGGAAAATAAAAGGAAAGCCTGGCGAATTTCGGTGGAAACTTTTCTTCCTACCTAGACGGACGGCTCAAAACAAAAGACTGAAGACGGAGAACTTTTAATGCCTTGAGGAATTCAAGTATGCATATATACATAGGTACTCCGTTCAATTTCCAGTTTTCCATGTATTTCTAGCAAAAGTACATTTCATGGAACGTTAAAATTTATATGCATAACATATAAACCGGAGTGTTATAGAATCGAGGACGCACTACCAGTAAAAACTGTAAAGAAGAAATTGAGTCCGCCAAAGTGGGAATATATTTATTCATTAGCAATTCTTCTCAAGTCTCATTTGAGTTGAGCACTCAAACGCATGGAAGCGATGACAATGGAACCCTTTTACTTTCTCCTTTTCCACCATTACCACTACTATTGCCTATTCTTCTTGTCCAAGGATTTTATCCGGGTGTGAATGTCGTCCCCCCAGTAAATACACACGCTGGGTTTTACTCACATAATGAAAGCTATAAATCTGTGAAATGGAGACCTACACACCTGAGTGCTCTCTCTGTTATAAATGTAGCGTATGTCATAGAGTAAGCTTTGTCTAGATGAGAAGATGAAAAGTGAGGGAGCGTCAATCTGTCTGCCGCACGGCAAGAAAAGCCGAATGTTGTGCTGTTGACTGAGACAGAGAGAGTGAGTTCGTCTGAACAGTGACAAGTTGGTGTGTGTGAGCGATATAAATAGTTAAAGGCGAATTTAATTGTAATTCAATTATTAACTGTTGTTGTATAAAAGTAAAGTGCTGACCGAGTATTAAAATCAAAGGGTTTTTATCGTAAAACAATTATTTTGATTATTTGTATACTTTTGCCGTGCTTTATTTGGGTTTCTCTAATTCGCTAATCATTTTGTCTTATTGTTTCGTTAATTGCATATATCTGGGATTAGAGCACTGCATCGAGCGGGTAGCCTTTGTCGTGACTCAACATTTTGGAGGCCCTGCCCAGATAAGGATAAGTGAACCAGTAGTGCCTGTGGGTTACCGGTCCATCATCTGTTAAGATGGATAAACTAACCAGAGGGCGGAGGCCGGTGAGAAACCAAGTCGTAAGGCTGGTAAAAGAAATCTGTGATAATCTTGTGAGTGAAGTCCCTGACCTCAAGGCCCTTCGTGTGCAATCAGAGTTGTTACTGAAGGTGATGGCCGAGTTGGAAGTATGGGATAACAAGATTAAAGATCAGTTGCTAGACGATGAGGCGTCTGAGCAGGTGGCAGATGAGGAGTACAAGGCTATGGAGAAATACGGCCGGTTGTACCTCGATGCCAAAAACAATATAGAGAAAATGCTGGGTTCCCCGGAAGTAGGGACAGCTAACTCTGAGACTTCCACAAGTTTAGATGGAAAAAAGAGGAAGGCTAAGCTTCCAAAGACTGAATTGAAGAAGTTTTCCGGTAGTCTGAAAGAATGGCTCGGATGGTGGTCTCAATTCAGAAAGATACATGAGGATGAGGAGCTGCACAATACTGATAAGTTTCAATACTTGGATCAGTCGATGCGGGAAGGCTCCGAGGCTCAACTGATTGTTGAAAGTTACCCTCATACTGAAGAGAATTATGAGAAAGCAGTTGAAGCTTTGCGTGAAAGGTTTGGACGCGAAGACTTGCTTCTGCAGGTGTATCTGAGAGAGTTACTTACACTGGTTATAGGTAATGTAACTAGCGCTGAGAAGTTGCCCCTGTCACAGTTGTACTTGCAACTAGAATCTCATCTGAGGTCACTTGCTGAGCTTAAATTGGATAAAGCGGATCCAGCAACGTGGCTGTTTCCACTCGTGGAGTCCAGCATTACAGAAGAGACGCTGAGAGCCTGGCAACGAAGTCCACAGTCGAAAGTAGATGGGTCTGCACTGATTCCTCCCAAGACAAGACTTGATCTTCTTATGGAGTTCATAAAGGTGGAGGTCCACAGTGAACAACAGATCTCCTTGGCACAACAAGGGTTCAAAGCACAAGAGCCACAGCAAGAATCAACCGGGAAGCGGAAGTCAAGACCAGAGTTGAAGAGAAAGGTCAGTGACACACCAACAGCAGCCGGTTTGATAAGTCAAGTGGCGGGGTGCGGCTTTTGTGGGAAGAATCATGATGCTGATAAGTGCTTTCGAGCGTTAGCCATGACCATAGAAGAAAGAAACAAGATTGTTCGAGATAAGCGTCTATGCTACAGATGTCTTCGTGGGGGTCATGCCAAGCGGAATTGCACTCAAAGTGTGAAGTGCACTGCATGTGATGGGAACCATTTTGCCATATTGTGTCGCAAAAAGTATCCTGGTTTTAAGGATAAACAGAGGATTAATTATAGCCGTCCTCCAGCAAAGAAGCCACGATCAGATGAGAGCACTGAAGCGTCACAACTGACTCCAGCTTTCCACCAATCCAGCAACCAATGCTCCAGCACAATTTTGATGAACACCCTCAAAGTAAAGATTCAAGATAAATCTGGAAGGTTTGTTATTGTGCGACTTGTTGGTGACAATGGGAGTCAACGCAGTTACGCGACTTCGACCACCATCGACAAAGCAAGATCCAAATGGGTGGGAGACGAGTGGCTTCAGAATGTGTTGTTTGGAGGACAGGTGACACCTCCGACGAAAATCTCTCGACATGCGGTGACTATTCATGGTTTCAATGGGTGTCACATGACATTGGAACTGCTTAACAAGAGCAACATCACTGGTGAAATTCAAGAAGTTCCTCGAGGGTCCTGGATGGAGGAACTAGACAGAAGGGGAATAACCATCAATGATGTTGGAGAACAATCAAGCGTTGCTGACATCTTAGTTGGCAACGACTACTGGGGTGCCATCCGAACAGGGAAAATGCTGAAACTGTCATGTGGGATAGTAGCAGAAGAAACAGTGTTTGGGTGGACCGTGGGAGGGCCAATTGGGGTCACTTCCAGCTCAATGGTGGCCACAACAATGACTGTTTGCAGCCAAGATGTAGAAAAACTTTGGTCTCTGGAGGCGTTGGGGATTCGTGATCCTGTGGAAAAGAAGACCTCAGAGGTGGAAGAGAAGGAGGCTATGGCTCATTTCCAAGAAACCGTGTATCGTGACAAGGACGGCTGGTATGTGGTATCACTGCCTTGGAAAAGAGAACAGCGTGAGTTGCCAACTAACATCCAAGTAGCAAGGCAGCGATTAAAAACAACCACCTACAAGCTGAAGCGAGAAGGCAAATTCCAAGATTACAATAATGTGTTCATGGGATGGGAAAAGGAGGGTCTTATCGTGCGTATCAGTGACGATGATGATGAGAAAGGTCACTACATACCACATCGACCTGTGTTCAAAGACAGCACCACGACCCCAGTCCGACCTGTCTATGATGCTTCCTGTAAACAAGGCAGAAGCCCATCCCTTAATGACTGTCTGTATAAGGGGCCTAACCTCATCGAACTAATCCCTGCCATGCTGATGCGGTTTGGGGAAAAGAGAATTGGAATAAGTGCCGACATCCGGAAAGCTTTCCAGATGTTGAAGGTAACAGAGAGTGACCAGCCATTCCAGCGTTTCCTATGGTGGGAGGATGAGTCATGTGAAAAGACAGTAATTTATCAACACCAGCGAGTCGTATTTGGGATAACTTGTAGCCCATTTCTACTGGGAGCTACTATTCATCATTTGTTGTCAAACGAAGAAGACACTGCTATCGCTGAGAAAATGAAGCCTTCATTTTACGTCGACAATTTAGTTACATCCGTCTCAACGCATGAAGAATACAGAGTGTTTCGTGAGAAGAGCGTAAAAATTATGGCGGATGCAAGAATGGAGTTACGTCAGTGGGCATGCTCATCAAGTGCTGCAGTAGAACAAGACGACCCCTCAGATGAACTACCAATACTGGGACTCATCTGGAATCGAACGAGTGACACCATGTCATGTGTGATTAAAGAGTTTAGTTGTGATGTGATCTCAAAAAGAAACATGCTGTCCACCGTTGCCCAAATTTTTGATCCGATGGGGTATCTGTGTCCTGTGTTAATTCTCCCAAAACTGCTAGTTCAGGAAGCATGGTCTTCCAAGCTTGGGTGGGATGTTCAAGTGCCTGAAGAGGCGACATCAAAATTTAGAAAGTGGATCAGTGGATTGCACTGTCTGAAGGATGTAAAAATTCCGCGGTTCTCACAGATACCAAACGCCATTATTCGAGAAGTGCATATTTTTTCTGACAGTTCACTTCGTGCTATGTCGGCAGTGGGGTTCTTGCGGACGGAAGTAAACGGTGAAGTGGCAGTGCAATTTCTACTGGCCAAGTCAAGGCTGATGCCTGTGAAGAAGCCTACGATTCCTAGAGGGGAACTGATTGCCTGTGTTTTGGGAGTGCGTATTGCTAACAGCATTGCAGATGCTTTAGGGTTGGAAGTCAAGCGCTTTCATTTTTGGTGTGACTCAGCCGTTGCTTTGGCTTGGATTCGCCGTAACGGAGACTGGGGTGTGTTTGTTCGGAACCGTGTTACCGAGATTATAGCTTCTACAACAGTTGAACAATGGCGTCATGTACCTGGTGGGATGAATCCTGCTGATCTTCCTTCCCGTGGCTGCAGTTCTCGACAACTAATGGAATCCAGATGGTGGGAGGGTCCATCATGGCTTCTTGGAGATAGATCTGGATTCCCGAGTTCAGAGCCTACCGCTGATGAAGAAGAGGTGTCTGTTGAGAAGAAAAAGCTATCTACAGCAATGATGGTGGCCTCTGCAGGTTATCAACAACCACGATTTTCAACTTATCGCAAAAATGTTGCAGTATGGGGTTGGGTGCGACGATTTATAAAACGTGCACAAAAGAAAGAAACCTGCTGCAACGAGTTTCTCACAATCCAAGAACTGAGGGAAGCTGAGAAATTAATGTTGAAACAGTTACAAGTGGAAGTGTTTCCTCCCAACTGCGCAGAAATTGATGGGATACAAGTAGCAAAAGATGACGAGGGTGTTCTTCGTGTGAGAACAAGATTAACCAACCGACAAGATTCTACCGAGTTTATTCATCCCATCCTTCTGCCAAAAGCCCATCCGATAGTGGATTTACTTATCATGGATGCGCATCGTTATCACGGCCATGGAGGTGTGCAGTTTCTCTCGAGCAAGCTAAGAGAAAAGTACTGGGTCTTGAAATCGCGACTAGTGGTTCGCCGTGTAATCAGAAAATGCATTCCTTGTCGTCGTCACAGTGCCAAAAGACTAGAGGTAGATCCTGCATCATTACCAGCTGGACGAGTGGAGGGAGGAGATGCCTTTTCAACGACTGGGGTAGATCTTGCTGGGCCTTTGATCTTAAAGAATGGAGAGAAAGCATGGGTGGTTTTGTATACCTGTGCACTCTACAGAGCAGTATTTTTGGATGTGGTAAGCAGTCTCTCCACAGAAGCATTTGTTGGTTCACTTGAGCGCTTCATAAGTCATCATGGCCGACCCAACACGATCTATTCCGACAATGGGACCAATTTTGTCGGTGCAGCCAACTTATTCAAGCAAGTAGATTGGGATCAAGTACAAGAACAAAGCAACGTGAAGCAAATCCAGTGGATTTTCAATCCACCCACTGCGGCTTGGTGGGGAGGCTGGTGGGAGCGGTTAGTTCGACTCATGAAAGACCTGATGAAGAGGATGCTGGGTCGTTCCAAGTTGTCATATGATGAACTTCGTACGTGCCTAGCTGGGGTCACTGCTGTCATCAACGATCGTCCGTTAACGCTAGTTACAGAAGACAACATGGATTTGAAACCGCTCACCCCTGCAATGTTTCTTCGAGGGCGAGATATTGGACATTTTCCTGATTTGGGCGAAGCAGATGGCATGAAAAAGAGCTATAGACGCATGAAAGACATCCAATCTCGCCTTCAACATCGATTTAGAAAAGAATACCTTTCTCAACTTGTTGCCAGAAGTGGAAAGAAGCAACAAGCGGCTATCCAACTCGGGGACGTCGTGTTGATTGGAGCTGACAACCGGAAACGATTTGAGTGGCCACTAGGTGTTGTGACTGAATTACTTCCGGGAAGAGATGGCAAGACAAGGGTGGTGAAAGTGAAAACTGCCAATGGTAGCCTTCTTCGTCCATTGCAACGCCTGTTTCCACTAGAGGTGTCTCAACAGCGTGATCTTCCGAAAGAGAAAGCAGACGGTGCAACAGTTGCGGAGTCAAGTCCAGATACTGAGTGCCTAACTAGAAGTGGAAGGGCGTCAAGAAAGCCTATGCGATATGGACAGTGGATCTACCAAGTAGTATCGGTGACTGGGTGAATACGGTGGGAGCTTCACTCCTACTGGGCCAGGTTTTTTATCCTGTAATTTTAAGTAATTTTTTGTTGTATGGTTTTTTCCTGAGCCCACAGTCTTCCGATTTGTGTTGATTTGTTAGCATTAAATTGATTAATTTGATTGTAGTTCTTTTGTTTTTAATAATTTACAAAAGAAGGTGGGAGAATGTTATAAATGTAGCGTATGTCATAGAGTAAGCTTTGTCTAGATGAGAAGATGAAAAGTGAGGGAGCGTCAATCTGT
>JAQIXX010000900.1:0-44077 GCA_034700605.1 Willowsia nigromaculata
CATTCAGTTGATTCACCTCATCTTCTTCATCCTCATTATTCCCATCATCCTCCGCATCCTCCTCCTCCTCCTCCTCATCATCAGTTTGGCTCGGGGTACTATACGAAGGATTTCTTGGCCCGGAAAATAGGTTGAAAAGTGATGAACCTTCACTGTTGCTCTATAAATATTTCAAAAAACAAAAATGAATTTTTAATAAAAACACCAAAATAATTAGGATTTCATTTCAAAAGTTCATTTTTTCTCAACTAAACACCAAACTAATTTGTTACAATTGTTGTGCAATCATCAGCAAACCTATATTTTCATATTCAAAAATTCAAATCTAATTATTTTCAGAGCATTCGTCACGGTCAATGAGCAAATCATGTTTTCACACAAGTGCAAAGTACGTAATAGATGAAAAACAACATAAAACTTCAATTCTGTTTATTTCATTGTTTTTGGCACGCGTATCCCAAAAAATCCTCAAAAATTTTGAATATTATGTTATGCATAATAAATAATAAGTAGCACTTTAGCAGACTTTAAATTACCTAAAATATTTGATCGAATCATGTTTTTTTTATTACAAGTATTTATTTCAAGGATTGGTGGTGCATGATATTCCCGTGTGTAGCATAATAATAGTTCATGAATTTTGCTCGGGTGCCTTGCACATTTGTTTTTTGGTGAAGGGTGAAGACCGATAAGATACCTGTGAAAATGATAACCCAGAAAGAAAGTATCCTGAATTTTATGATAAGCCGCTTTTCTAACATTTGCCGAGTATTTTGTTGCGATTACGGCGAAATATGTGTGATGAAATGTCTATGAAACCAAACCACAATAGGTAGTTAAATTCATCCATGTATTACGTATGCGGTAAAACCAAGCCCATGAGACTATGAGTACTTGAAAGGGTTAAAATTGGCCAACATTTTCACACTCTATAGAGAGGAGTAGACCGTAGACCCTGAGGAAAGAGTAAAAATTGTAGTGTGTACTTGAGACAAAGATTTTAAAAATAATTCATTATCAAGTGCCCAAGTTTTTGGCACAACTTCAGCCCAAAGAAAAATTCAAATGTCCACATAGCCATAGGCGAGATAATCGGGATGGAAGAAGAAGAGGACAAAAATGTGTGTAGAAAATTAAATGAAGAAAAATGCGAGTTGTTTTCTTTTCTGTTTTTGTTGCACACACGACCATCATGATAACTTCTTGTTCGTTGCCTGCTTCCCAGCAATAAAGACTTTGAGCCAAGAAGAAAAAAAAGCGAGAAAAAAAGGAGAGCCATTTGCCTCGTTCTATTAATTACATTAAAGCTTTTTTCGTCTCCTTTGCAATTTTTGCGAAGAAAAAACAAAAAAAAAAGTTTACACAGACAGAGAGCAGCATGCAGTACGAAAATAAATGCAAAAATAATGCACTGTAATATAAGCAGACTCAAATGTACACATTTTTTTATCCAAATCCCCAATCCAATCCACAAAAAAGGGTTTTATTGTGAGGAGAGCCCTTTTAAGAGAAATTGCACGATGATCATGATGATGGATAAGCAATGAAGATGATTATAATGAATGATAAAGGAACTTGCGGTATAAAATGTGTGTAGTTTTATGCTTGCCTACTAACTTATTATTATGATTATTGCATGGCATGTGCACTGGCGATGATAGTTAAAGTGAAAGAGTTATAAATACTGGCAAAACAAAAGGCACACACAGTCTTATGGGTTATCTCGCTCAATGCATTTTCTATTGAAACTCACATTCTCCCCATATTATTCTCTCCGAGACTCTCTGATTGTTTCAACGTCTTCATTCTGACTATATGCACAGAGTAACGCCTCGGCTGACGCCTTAATCAAGAAAAAAACTTTTTCTATTTTACTTTTATTACTATTATCATTATTGCCATGCTGGCAGTGTTTTCGTGTTCCCTTTCTTTTCATCGTTTTATCGACATCGACGTCATCATCATCATCATGGTCATCATCATGAAAACCAAAACCAGCATGCCTATTCATTACAGTTTAACAACTTGCTACTAAAAAAAGGATATCTTCTGCTCACTTTTTTATCACTTTTCTCTCTCTCATGCATTGTTAAACAGGCTGCGTTATAGTGCGTGGATCTGTATTTCAAATACACCAAATAAGGTACATATTTTCGGTTCGAAAAGATTTAACATCATCTCTATTTAACTTCTCGTTATTATTGCCATTTTGCATGCATGCACTAATGTGCAGCGATGCGTGCGATGAGAAGATAAGGAGGAAAAAATAAGATGCCCGAGATTGAAAGCCTTAAATGCGTTTTTCTAATGAGCAATAATAAAAGAGGTATAAAATGAAGCTCTTGTTTGATTTTCATGAATCGTTTTACTTTTTAAGGAAGGTTGTAAAAATACTGAAAGGATATCGACAGAAAAAAGATCCCCGTTAAAAATGTCATATGGTGGATTTTTTTATGATGACGCATTCGGCAAAGTGCAAGTGGAGGATTTTCTCTGAATAAAATTTACAAGCGTAAAGGAAGGAAGCATTAAAAAAAGAGACATCTTTCATAAAAGCAGCAGGTTAAGTTGGAAAGAGATGAATTGTTTTATTAAGCGTTGTGCTTTTTGTCGGTGATGTGATTTTGATGATGAGATGATAAATGAAGGTGAGATGGGATGAATGACAAGAAAGAAAAGAAAAGTAGGTTTGTGTACTGACGCATTGCGACTTAATTTTCTGTGTAATATGTTGTTTATGCGATGATGTGATCATTAAATCCTCTAAAAAAAGTTGACATACATCAAGACAGTCATTTTTTCGGGGGTGTGCAAGAAAGCAGAGAAAAATCAGAGTAGTAAAAAATATTTGCTCAAATGTCTCCTCATTATAATTTACTATGAGAGGGGAAACGCGAGAGAGGAGATTGACTTTGAATGTTTAGTTATGTTGACGGGTTTGCGAGAATGTTTTGTGTGGTTCGTTAACTGTGGCATGGCAGGTTTATTAGAAGGAGGTGAGGAATGAAATGCTAGAGGATATTTTTTCGTGGGGAGTGTGACGGAGACAAACAGTAGCATTTTTTGGAGGAACTTGAAGGGTTGATGGCTGCTGAAGAAGAGGAATTTTCTGCGGACTGGCTATTTTGCATGCGACAAAAGGATTGAGTGACGTATCATGTGGCTTGGCTAGTCGGGGTAATTAAAATTGCACCGTTGCATTGTAAAACGGATGCGTGGCTTTATATGGGCGAGTTTTATTTGAGTAGTGTCATTTTCCCTTTTTTCGAGAGTTTTATGACTTCACTGCTTATGATTTTATTATGTGAGCGTATTTATATATGAACAACTTGTAATTATTTTATTTTGCTGGTAATACACTTCAGGTAAAATGGGAGCATGCTTTTGTAGAGGAAGACAGAAATGTGATACGCTCTAATTTCATTGGGCTTTTGTAAGAAGAAAATTGGCATATTTTTTAATTTCAGTTGGCTGATGAGTAGTGTTGATGTTGTGTAAGGTTAGTAATTAAGTAGGCGATTACTGATTACAAAATAAGATTTTCAAATACTACGTGACCCTTGCCAAGTAGAGAATGAGTTGGATTGGTGTAGATTAAGTTGACTAAATAAACAATTTTCGCTTGCATGTTGAGATGATCTGGGTAAGAATAGAGGTATGCATTTTTTTAAATTTTTTATTGTAGTTAATTTAAGTGACATTTACTTAAAATTGAAAAAAGACGCGAATGTGTTGACTGTAAGATGTACTAGAACCACCGAAAGAACTGATATTGGGATGAGCAATGCAATCGATTGACAGAAGTCTTGTTTCAGTAGAATTAAGTTTTACTCTTTTCTTAAAATTGAACAGACAAGGCACATCATGTGCCGCACATGACATGTCTTTGTTTCATGGAAAGTGCGACATTTTTTCATTTTACATTTTTATATGTTTACAGAACGTAGGTACTATTCAGCAGTCTGCTGCACCTGTTCAAAATCTATGCATACATTTTCACAGACTATCTTCTTCAATAAGTCGTCTATTATTACTGCCAATGATGCTAGTAACGAGATGACATTACATCTATTAAAAAACATACACATCTTGTGCTCTACTCCCACGCACACATTTTACTATTTGCATATCTTCTCAGGTAGCTGACTAAACTCAAGGAGCATAAAAAACTGTAACAATGAACTCTCTTCTTCAACACATCTCTCTATCCTTCCTTCCTTCTTTTTCAACAATGCGTACATACACACTTCAACCAAAATATTTGCACATTGCATTAAAAAAAACTCGCTGTTAATGTTGTCGTTGTTCTGTTCACTTGCCTCAAATAATAAGCATTTGTATTCTCTCTCTTTATCTCACTCTCTGAAATGCATTGTTTGTCTTGCTCTTGTTGACGAATGACAATTACATCTTTTGACAGATTTACTTTTTTCTTCAGGGAAGAAAATATAGTTAACTGGGTCTATGCAATGTGCACAATAATATGCAGTGCATATAGCACACACACATACTTTGTGGTTCCATTGATGATGATGAGTTATTTTTCATATATATTTTTTTTACGTCTCAACTGCATACATACTGCATACTCAGCTAATAATAATCATAAGAGGGAAAAGTTCCTTGTTTTTGAGTACACACTTATTTTACTCTTGTAATGAATAATCAGTGCATCAGAAGAACAGGGAATGTTGAAAATTTTTGCAAGGCATGTAAAAAAAAGTAAACCATGTGGTGTGGCAATGGCAAGCAAAGAACCGAAAGGGTAACAAGGTGGTATATTTTAAATAGGAATAAAAGTTAAGTACTTGCATGTGTATAAAAATATAACGTAATACATGTATGCAGATAAGCGTAATAAAATGTATGAAATTTATATGTAATGTGGATAAAAATATGAGCAATTTTCCTGTCCAAAGAGTTTTGAGCTCATCATCATCATGATCTTCGTGAGTTTCAACCTCTGCCATGCCATGCCACTGTGAATGAACTGAACTGCTAAATGAGATGAAGGTGAGGTGGTTTGGTTTGGTGATGAACATGGCGATATGCTGTGCTTTTTATGATCCTATCACTTTTATGGCGTCAAGAAATATATATGCAATTTTTTCATAAAAATTTATAACAATAGTTTAGTTACTTTTTGAGGTTTATGTGTGAGCTTGAAAATTTTCAGGTGGAAAAATAAATTGCGTACCTGTTCAGGATCAGTTTCCTCCTCAGAGCTACTCTCGTTTTGGTTGTTTTCCTCCTCACTCTGTTCCACATTTGGAGGCTCTGTAGTTGTCGTTGTGGAGGTTGTCGTCGTTGTCGTTTTTACGGGAGAGTAGGGCTGCAGTCTGTTCCGATTATGGTGAGTATGATGATTCGGGTGATTTCTTGGATGATGGACACTCGCATCTTCAGCAATATCCTCCTCATCCTGGTCGGATATCGCGTTTTGCTCTTCGTTCACATCCGCATCCACATCATTTTTGGTGGCGTCTGGAGGACCTCTTCCGCTACCTTTTGTATTGCTCTTTTTCCTCTTCGGGGATGAACTTGTGGTGGTAACTTCATTGCTACCAAGAAGTTCTTTGGAGCCTCCACCCCCGCCTTTCGACTCATACAAATTTTGATCTTTTCCGTACAACTCGACGTCAACATCCATGTCTGGTTTTACCATTAGGGTTCGACCTGCGTGAAGATTAGAAAAAATAAATAAAAATAGAAAACAGTCATTTCTACCCAAAAAAAATATAAATTACTCTGAGATTCGCTCATGCATGGATTTTGATGATCACTTTGGTCTTTTCAACTCTCTACTTATAAATGTACTCTGTGTACTCCTGCTGCTCCCTCTGCAATGCAGGGGAAATGAAAGTAAAATTATTGGTAAAATTATGCACATATTTTTTTTTGCAAGAAAAAAGTTTTCTTTTAGGTGATTTGCATTTTTATCGAGGCAGATAATCAACCAATAATGCTTACTCACTGAAAATATATATAATTTTTTTTATTGCATCGTAACGAATGAACCCCAACGAAGAAAGGAATGGGAATCTCATGGTGCATAATAAATAATCCTCATCATATTTCATGACGATCATGACAAAAGCTAAAAACATTTTGTCATTTTCTTCTTCACCCTTTCCTTTTCTTCCACAGCGCACATGCCTATAGATTCGTCACACTTTTTCTGCTTCCCATTATCCTCCAAATTATATTATCGAATGAATCCAAATCCACCTCACCTGTCGAAAATTGAGTCACTTTTTCTTTCGTTCAGTGACACAGGCTTAAAATAATAAGCGAATAGTTTGCTTTATCAGGTGTCGTGTTACTCGTATCATTTAGATTAGAAGGGTTACGTACTTGTCGTCTCTCTAGCCGTCATTGAGGTCAAAATCTTGCTCTACCATTTTGCAATTTATTTTTTCGCAGTTGATATTTGAGTCTTGAGACTTGTGTGCCTTGTTGACGTGGGCTCTCTCACCCTCGCAATAAATATATCATTATATTTTTTACTCTGATATCTTGAAAGATAAGGAGAATGAGAGAAAATGGAGATTTTTTTTCTCTCTCGCCGTGTCACCGAACGTACTTGGCTATTATTCGTACTTCAGAAGTATGTGAGGTGATATGATAATGATATGATTTAGATAAGAATATATATATTAGGTAGTATGCCTACCTATTATTATTGCTAAAATGTGTGTATTTGTGAGAGGAGAGAAGCGAAAATCTGTATAATATTGTGTTATTTTGGGAACCGGCAATCTGGCCATGGCACCTGTCATCATTCTCGCCAGCTCGCATTCATTCACTCACACACACATTTTGGCAAATGGGAAGGAAAAAAAAGTGAAAATATAATCGTATGAAAATAAAATGCCTCTCTGAGATTGATTGGTGAGGTGTTGTTGAGTTTTTTTGAGAGATGTTGACGAGGAGAAGAGTGAGTGAGCAGTTTTCTCATTTTGATTCCTCTCACGTCTCTGTCCTCCGCAACCTGCTTTATTTCCCTGCACTGCAATTTCTCATCATGATTATATTCAGAGCGGAGGAAAGAAAGTTTTGGCGAAAAAATTGCAGGTGGAGGGGAGAGTTTGTTCGATCGATGGACACAAAACTGAGCACTCATCTTACCAAATAATTTATGATCAAATTTTGTATGGAAATTGCATACATGTAATCGTAATCGCGATCTCATCACTAATTAGCAGTAGCACAAATCGAATGATTTCTTTTTAAAATAAATAGTTGCAAATATTGGTAAAAAACTTACTTCTGAGAATAAAGAACACAGTGAGCACTACGGTGGCAGCCAGTCCGACAAGAATGATGACACTAAGGAACCAGCATAGTATGGCGGATAAACCCCGACATCGACAGCACTCATCCTCATTGTCGGAGCCGTACTCTTCCTCGTAGATTGCATCATGAAAGGTTCTCTGCTTTGGGAACGGCAGTCAAATGGCAGGTAACAAAGGGAAAAAAATTAAAAAAACACACACGCCAGATTAGATTCTTCTGAGATGATATATCACCCATAATATTGCATCTAAAAATTAGCTTCAATTTCAACACAAAAATTTGCAGTATATGACCTCCAAAATTGGTATCAACCCTTTCCGACTGTTTATCGTTGTATCGTCATTGTTGTAATTGAAGGTATTATGATTGCTACCATTCGAACTGTCACTACTCTGACTATTTGTTTCACTCCAGTGGTATTGGTTACTCTGCTGATGTTGATGATCGTGGTACTGGTTGTGACGGTGCAGATGGGGATGATAGTGAGGGTGGTAAAATGGTCTGCTCTTACTATTCCACATAATTATCTCTTAAAAATAATTACTCACTTAACACCATTTTGTTCACAGATTTGTTTTACATAATCTCAAGTAATTCACTGTAAAATAAATCTCACGATAAGATGACTTATGAAAAAATATCAGAGAATCAGGGGATGTTTTTCAGCACTTTTTTATTTCGGAAATGAAGCGCAACCTTCCTCTTAAGATTTTGTTACACAACAAGCTTTAAAGTCAAAATGATACTATCAAGTGCAATCACAAAATTCTAAAGTTGTACATGATTTTTTTTCTAGAAGAAGCCATGATGAACGCAATGTTATGAAGAATGACACAATAGTTTTTTTTCTAATAGAAGCTTTCTAGTACCACCCAACCCAATGAACATGCTCTCAGTTTTTTTATAACCTTTAATGCGAATCGAATTTACCAATATGTAATTAATCAGGAGAGGAAGAAGACAGAAAGCAAGAAAAAGGAGGGTTACAGCATTGCAAGGTGTGTGTGCAATAGTAAAACCGCAGAGCTATAAATAAAATGGGAGGGGCATCACAAGAAAAAAAAACTTTCGATTCATCAACACCAACTTTTAGCTCTAGAAACATTGACAATTTTATTTGTAACTTTGCTAACTTTTCAAATCGTCAGTTCTACAGATAGGTATGCATTTTTATAGACGATTCTCTTACCATTTGTTTCTTTGATTTGATAATACTTTTCATTCATATCCTCACTATTCTGTAATGTCACCCTCCTCACCACTTGTCTCGAAAAGTGATTGTCGTGTAATCAAACTCAACTTTGATTACTTGATTGATTACACTCTACATCGTCATCGTCGTCATCATGATGATGAGAGGATATAATTAGTGGCAAGCATACACACAATGCATTTAAATAGCCCATCTATATCTCTGAGCCTCTGTCTGCATTGCCACATGTTATCTTCAATCTCCAATGAAAATTACTGTAACTCATTTCATTCCTCTCTTGAGCATTCAATTTTTAACTTTTTATTTTTATTTCATTATCTCCTTGAACTTGCGAGTTGTTGTTGTTTCCTAATGAAAACGCAATGATATAAAACAGTTCTTAACAGATTGCAATTTACCACCAACATTTTCTCTGCTTAAGCTTACACATCATCAGAGAGACTCATTAACAAACAAGAAAACAACATTTAATTTATTATGCTTTCTGATTCTCTAAGAGTATAACTACCTATATGTTTATTATTTATTATAACATTTTTAATTTCAATTTCTGTAAATCATCAACATCAATAATAAGAGGAGAGGGGAAGCACGCAGGAAAGTTTCTCCTTCTCTGCTGTCTTGTCTCCCATCTGAATAATATGTAACAGTAGTAATATGCGTGGGAGTTCACCAGCTAAAAAGTTG
This sequence comes from Willowsia nigromaculata, assembly GCA_034700605.1. Taxonomy (NCBI): domain Eukaryota; kingdom Metazoa; phylum Arthropoda; class Collembola; order Entomobryomorpha; family Entomobryidae; genus Willowsia; species Willowsia nigromaculata. The sequence continues at coordinate 9,197 of JAQIXX010000900.1, forward strand.
AGCAAATTATCCTCATGTAATTGAAAAACCTATTGTTATCGTCGTATATGACATCCGTCTATTTTCCCTTTCCTCTGTGTGTCAAGAGAGTAAAAGCAAGCATACCTGCAACACTAACAATAATACCAAGAAACAATGTTTAAGGCAAAGTTCAATTTCCCACGGTGGCACTTCTCATTTCATTACACATTACATATTATTTTTGCACAAATACTATTTCTTATATAAAAAGCTGAGGTATTTTTGGCCATATTTTTTTTGCAACCATTCAGGTTATATAAAAAAATCGGATAACAAATAGAAATCCTGCTGACCTTTATGTGAGGCGCTCTCTGCGTGCTGGTGGGGTTCGCAGTAATTGAAATTGAAACTGAAAGTTTTTCCTTTTTTTTTATTGTAACATCAATAAATTGTGTCTCATTTTGTAATCTTGAAAATCTGTGTTTGACATTAACATTCTTATTTTCTAGGGCTCATGATGAGCTTGTTAATCAAAAAAATACAAAAGAAAAATAAGTTTTTCCTGCTTTTCTTTTTTTTCGAGTTTTTTTGTTCTTGTTATTTCAGCAGGTGACGAGGAATGGAAGGTGGTGGTGTGGTGGTGACAGTGACAAGCATGACGAATGACACACTGACTGACTGAGAAGTTCGAGAGGAGAAGAAACGTTAATGAAAAATCGTGATTTCTTCTGATGATGGCGGCGGGTTTCTATTCTTTCCCTGTTTGAATCACACTGTTTTTCTCAGAAGGGAAGATTAGTTGGCGTCGTGCAGAAATATATAGGGTTTTTGACACACAAGAAGCCATGCTATTTTTCGCAGGTAATTTCATGATGATAGCGATAATGATGGATTTTTCAGAGACGATGAAATAAGAAAGAAAAGGAGTTAGAGTGAATAACGAGGACGGAGAAAAATTTCCCAACAAGCTTTGTACACGGATTTATAATCCGGGCCTAGACCACACAGCCATGAAGAAGCCATTTTCTCGCATATATTTTCCTTTTTATTTCAGACAAAATGAAAGGTATAAAGTGTAAGTGCAAGGCTACACGCAGAAAAATAATAGATTAGTAGATAGGTATATCGTTACGCACCGTTTTCCGTACAAACACACGTTCCCTGTCAATTTTTTTCGACTCTGAGAAAAATGAGGAATCTTGCCGTGACCAAAAAAATAGTAACTACCTAGATGGCTAGTTACCTACATATTATAGGTATCTTTCTTAGATTGTTCCTCATAACTTCTTACACACATTATCCCTATCGGATTACCTTAAATAATAGTGAGCCTCCAAATTTCATCTTATTTTCATGGTGGTTTGCTTTTTGGCCAAGTGGTAGTCAGAGATGTGAAAAATGCATTGAAAAGTAAAGTGGATCGGACTTGTTTCTATATAAAGCGGTCTTACAAAAATATGACTACATCCCTTTTCAAATTTTTCACACTTTTCTTCTTTTCATGTCGGAATCCGAATGGATGACTTGTGTTACAAATATTTGGATTTCAATGAATTCAAAGGAAATTATGATCTCAGTAGTGAAAAAAAGATTGCAATTTTTTACGATACAGTCATCAAATCCAATTAGAACTACATTGAAGGAAAATACTGGGACAATTCGGATTTCGTCAATTGAAAAATTAGCATGAAAACACGCGGATTTGATGATGATGAGGAAGGAGAGGTATATTTTATTACGGGGATAAAATTATGAGTTTATGTTCACCTTTTGATTATTCCTCATTTGATTTTTTATTGAAATTCTGATTTTCATTATGATGATCAGCTATACACTTCCTATATATTTGAAAGGAGGATAGAAATTTGTTGTCAGTTGTGCTTGCTACTGGCCTAGGGCGTGATAACGATGAGTTTTACGCAGTCAGCACGCATCGCATAGAAAAAAAGGGTTGATAAGTATAAATAGCAATAATTTTAAGGAGGAGCAGTAGTAAAATAGAAGTGCAATAAATTTCCATTAACGTGAGAACCTCAGAGGCTGTTTTTGTGATGTGCCGGCTTACCTTATTTACATTTACTCATTTTCTTCTATCCCTTCAGTTTTCTATACATTTTTCCAATAAAATATTATATTGTGACGGGAGAAGAGCTGATTAGATGAAAATGATAAGGAGTCCATGTAAGATAGAAGCATGTACACAGTTTTTCATCAAGAAGAAAAAGACCCAATCAAAAGTGACGGGCAAAGTAAAAATTGATTTTGATTTTGTGTCAGTAAAGTAAATAGTGAGTCAGTCAGTCAATCTATTTTCTCTTCTTTATGATTTATTACGACGATCAATGACGATGATGAAAATTACAGGTAAAAAAAATTGACGATCATACCTGGCCAAACTGTGAGCTTGTCTACATTTTACAGATAGAAATGCCCTATAGGTTATAAATTTAGGTGTGCATGCAAATAAAATGATTTTTTGATGGTGATGAGCCGATGAAAAATATAATCAAAATTATGGATTAAAGGGAGGATGAGGGTACTGCGCCATTGGCACTAACTCTGTATTAAATTTCACATAATGATCATCCGATACCAAATTATTATTTTTTCTGCAAGAAGAGTACCTTTAACCTACTTAATTTTCATAATGGATGTACTCTACACGATAGATAAAACATAAACACACTTTTTCATTCTTCTCCTTTCAAAAACTGTTTCAACACCAAATTTAAGTACTAAAAATATCTCAGCATAGCATACTTACTCTGGGAAACATTTGGCCGCTCCTTCCAAACATGCCGAGGAAGAACAAAAAGATAATTTCACGATAGATGAACTTGACTAAAAAAAATTAATCCTCGCTCAACTTTACGCAATCGCAGATCGCAACACTAAAATAACTTTTCAGATTCAAATTCCAGGTGTATGAATCCAATCATGTATATATTTTTATACAGGTGAGAGGAAACTCCTATGGAGGCTGATGGGAACACCTATTCACACAATTCACTTTGCACTTCACGCACAAAAGATATACTTTTTTTCCTACTCGTTTGTCAGACAGGTATAAAGAGATTTATCCTTTTTCGTCTTCACATTAATTTAGAGCGACAAGGAACAAGGCATGAGGCACTGACGAATAATATGTGTGTAAAGAAAAATAGAACATGATAAGTAGACATGCATAATAATATCCAGTTCATGAGTAGCACTGATCGACCGGCATTTTCACGGCTAATTTTCACAACTTGTTTTTTATTACTTCTTTGTTGTTCCCTCCGCTTTTTTAGGACTCGTGGCTGCTGAAGCTTCCTTTTTTAGATGTGACGCTTTCTTCTTATTTTTTTCAGCCACCCTCATCGACATCATCATAAAACCTAATATAATCACAATCAGGTCACCATTCATTTCCAGCATGGAAGACTTTCAGCACACTTTCTTCTCTAGTAGAAAAACAGCAGCTCATAATGCACTCTTCGCTCTCACTATTTTCCGGTAATTTGCATTGAATTCATGGGAGAATAAAAAAAAGTAAAGCATTTCCAGAAGGACACAAACAGCTTTCCCTACTTTTTCCAGCTTTCTCTTTCTTCCAGAATTAATGCGGGTCTCTTTTTTTTATGACAATGTCTACCTGATCATTTCTTTATTCTATTCTTCCGTGTCATTCACTCACAAACAAGAAGACAAAAAAGAAAACACTTGATTTCTTGATGTAGGGGAAAAAATGTAGGTGAGTCGTCGCTGCATGGATTAACGATAAAAATGGACTGCTTTTCCAAGAGACAATAAGAAAAACAGGTTTATATTTTCCTGAGCTGACGAAAAAAACGGCACAAAAAAACACAGACACGGAACAAATGACACACACGATAATATTTTTTTTACACGACAGGTGTGTGATTAACCTTTTTTTTCAGACTTGCGTATCAAGTCATATGAAATTTTTTCAGATAAGGTCACAGTGACACACAGACACGCTTTTTTTCTGGCTGGATAAGAAAATTTTCAGGAGGAGAAGATGACACACGATTTGTGAACGGGTTAAGGAGAGTTTCTCCTGCTCACTGTATTTTCTCCAGAGTTGACACTTTTTTAGAGATGATCCCTACATGTAATTTTTTGGGATTTTCCGTGATAATTCCCCAGCTTTCAAGAAGACGAAGGTGAGAAGAAAAGAGAAACAATGTGAATGGCGAAATGGGTGTGATAATGTTGATGATGATGGCTAGTATTGGGAGCAAGAAGGTGTTGGGATTGTTGTAGCCTTTTGTGATTTCTCCACAACATTGTATATCACTGTTACACCTCTTATTATTATATATTATTTTTTTATTGAGAGCGATGACCACAATGGATAAAAAAAAAGTTTCCAATAATTTTGTAAAATTTTGATTAAATTTTTTCCCTTCAGCCAATCATCTCAGTAGGCTTTGAGAAGCCATGATTATGATGAGGATTGATGATTCTCACTCGCGGAGTTCTGCAAAATGAGATGAGTGCTTTGCCGCAGTAGCAAAGTGCTCATGTTTCAGTGAAAGAGAGATAATATTAAGAGATGATGACGATGATGATGCATTATAGCACATTAAAAAATTGAAAATGGTATATTTCATTTTAGACTAGAGGAGAATCTCTATCTCTCCTCATATGAATAAGTGCACTCAAATGCAGAAGTTTTTATGGTTTGTGCGTATCCCTACATTCTCTATACGTACGTTAGTGTGGTCTTATTTTTGGGATAACAATGAAAATAAAAATATGGTTGAGTGAGAGAGATGAGATGGGAAGGAGGAGATGGCTATTGTTATAACTAATATGTAGTGTGTGTAGAGAATCTCCTCTCTACCTAAATATTATACTGCAAATGCATAAAATGCAAAACAAGACGAAAAGGGTTGACACAGTGCTCTGTTTCTTCTTCTTCAAAATTGAATGCATGTGCTTTTGAAATAGGTAAAGAGTTTTTTCTCTTCTTTCAGATCTTTGATTGAGATCGCGAGACGTGCGTTATTCATAAACGGCTGCTTAAGGAGCTCAACAGTGCAACGCTCCGCAAGACAAAACGCAGCGCAGAAGTAAAGTAACATGAGTGTATATACAACAATGCGTTTCTTTCAATAGAGAAGCAATGTGTAGGCATATCGCTTTTTTATAAGTGAAATAAGCAGTGCGTTAAAAAGTGTTAAAAATGTAATGGCAAGAATTCCTCTTGTATTCTTTTGCATAAAAAAGTTGTGCGAAAAGAGAATTGAAACGAAAACTCTGTGAGTTTGTATGTTGCACTCTGGGTTTCATCAATTATTTCACTCTTTTTTGGAGAAAAAAAACTTACACTCTCGTGTTAACCATTTTATTTAAAGGTATGGCACAATGTGGCAGCGGGTTTACATTAATTTCGTTAAAATAACTCGGTGTTCTGGCAAATATAGACATTTTGTAGGCATTCACGTCATTAGACTCGAAACTTTTGAGTTTGACTTGAACATCTCATTCTTTAGATTGGAGCATTGTTGTTGGGATAAATGATTGTTATTGGTGGTGGCGAATAATGGTTTGGGTAGAGATGCTAATTGTTACGTAGTGTTTTGTGGTAATGGTGGTATTACATTTTTTAAGGTGTTGTTGGTAGGGGGTTGATGCTCGACTGATTGAGTTTTGAATTGGTCTATATAAATGCTCATGAACTTGTGATCATTATGATGATACGGAATGATCACAATGAAAAATGGAACGAGCGTTCATTCATGAAACAAGGAGCAGAAATGCAATCAATACATTAAATTAAAAGATTGCTATATCAAATATGCCAATTATCCTATTTAGATGGTTGTTTTGATCGAAGCGAAAAGTATGCTTGTGCCTGTGGCTAGTATCAGTCTAAAAAATTTAGGGAGCAAATGATATAATTTTTCATTACTTAACAGCATGAAGCATATTTTTCAATCATGTATGAAGTTTTTTTAATGCAAGTCAAGAAGAATGATGATGTGCATTCGAATAATGTAAGTTTGAAATTTCATTTATTATTGACAAGTGTTGTACTTACTATTTTTTATTTTAGAATTACTTCTAGTAATGTTAAGCAACTTTTGACTTAAAAGTGCTACCCACTGATATTCTTGTAAAATTACTTTGTCTTCGCAAAACTATCTAATAACAAGACCGACAGAGTACCATCTACGTAACACGTCATTACATGTAACAATTATATGTTAAATTCGGCATTTAACTTTAGGCAGATATGAAACAAGCCATCAATGAAATATTGCTTTTTGACTCATTGACCCCACACATCATACCATTTGCAGTTAATAAGCTTCAATTTTTGCGCATCTTTAATTCAAAGTGTAATAAGCGCTTATAACTTGCTTATAATTCTCCGTTTCTAGTCTCTTTGTATTTCACCGGTGGTCCACACATTTGTCAACTTTTGAATCTTCACTCATGTCAAATCAAATGATCACTGTCTTTCCATCATGCGAACCTTTATGCTTAAAAAATGGCTTTGCGCTTGTAGGTACACAATAGCTAAATATACCCCGACTCATTCACTTTTATAAGAAGTACTTAAAGTAAATGATGTGTATGTTTAAATATTTTGTAAAATTACATTATGGTTTTCCTTGTACACACATCCCATCACTCATCATGATGCGGATGATGCTCATCTTCTATTTTTCTACCTCTTAAAATCACTCAACCGAATCGATTGACTGTTGCGCTTATTATTTTCCCCTTTTTTTCTCCTTCTTCTTCACTCTACTAACATACATTCTTTTGACTTACTTTTTTCACTACATATCACACAACATATACTCATCCCTCATATTACACGATGATATGATACCTCTCTCCTACAAATTCTCTACACATCTTCTTTATTCTTGTCCCTTAACAAAAAAACAACTTTTTAAACGAATGAATGATTCTGACGATGATGGATTGGCTATAAATACATACGCGTCTCTCTACAGCATTGCGGATAATACCGAATGATGCAAAAACACACACTTTTTTTCAATGAAGATTCTAAAAAAATGTGATCACTATTATTATCATTCTTTTTTATACCTAAACATGCAGTAATCATCATCCCAAATCACTTTTTTTTCTATTGCTACCTTTCTCAACCAAAAATAATATCACAGTGAGAATTACCAATAGACTTGTAATCATTATCTCTCTGTTTGTTATTTTATTTATCACTGGCTATTCACCATTCTCTACACCAGTCAATCATTCATTCAGTCAGAGTCAATGTATCGTAACTGACGGCCGGCAAAATAACACGTATCATTATTGCACTGCATTCTCACTGCATTGCTGCTGTTTTCCAAATTCCAATTAAGAATATTCGTAAGCAAAAGCAAGACAGCGAATTTTTCTGAGGAGCAATCGCAGTGGCACAATAATCCACTCAAGTGTACAGAAAAAAATATTTCAAATGTAATGCCCGTGTACACAGACATGTAGGGATATTCCTCTTTCAAGATAAATCTCTAATAATCTATGAATGAAGGAATGAAAACGAAAGAAATTTTTTTCCTTGTTTATTTCTCACAACTTCTTTATTGTCAGTACTCTCGTGTGAGTATGTGTACCCTTCAAAATAATTTCTTGGTATTTTCCATCCCATATCGCTACACACATACCAGAGGACAAAATGTACTGCTCATATTAATAATAATATTTTCAACCAAAATTGGATTGCATTTTCTACTTTGTCTTCTCCTCTCATGTTGTATAAATTGTATGTACTAATCCCATTAAGATTATTGTTTGTGCATGTCCATGTGTACGTATTAAGTATTGTTCCGTCGGTGGCCGTGGCCACTGCCCTTTTTTCGTTGATGATGATGACGAATTTGATTGCTTCCCATTATCATCACCACCATTCACTCATTCTCTATTCGGCTTCTTGTAATCTTGTATGGTTTTCCTGGATCATTTTATTATTTTCTATTAATAGGAGCAATAAATTAGGATTGTTTTTTTTCCTTTCTCTCTTGAATACGTGAATGCATTTAGTGAGGAGGAAAATTAAGACATGAGAGGAGAAGAAGGGGTACGGATTCGTAATGCAGTAAACTCATTCGTGATCATGCAAGAGAAAAAAAGAAGCTATTATTTTGATTTGATGATGGCACTGCTTCTGCGGTAGCATAGCGGTTGGCTAATCATTATTGTCAAAAAGATTGAATGAATCCATCTGAGAATCGGTGCGGTTCAGTTTTTCATCAATCTCATTTTCTATCTATATTTTCAAATTATTCGGATACAAAAAAGGATTGAGATGGGAAATGAGTCAACCCGACATGATCATAATAATCATTGTATCAACTCAAATGAAACAAAATATCTTTTGTCCACGGAACATTATGGCTGAGGAGAGAAAAACAAGCAATTTTTTATGGTCAGTTTGCTCTAAAACTATGATCATGTTTACACACAAAAGAGCAGTAAAAAAATATTTACTAGTAAATTAAGGTTGTTCCTCCTCCGCAGAGGAACATTCTTTTCAGTTTGTGTTTTTTTCTCTCGGCTGACCATCGGAGGAAAGAGGAAGCTACAAAAAAATATGAGCTGTGTGTGTTTTTTTATGTAGATTTATCTGTTCCGTTGCATCCTGCGAGGCAGGCTAGAAGGAAAAAAAATTGTTCACTACTGACTTATATACATGATTTACGGACAATATGGTTTTCTTATGTTGTTTCATGTTATCATGCGAGGTAAACATATATTTTCTTGGTTTTACGGCATAATTTTAATGATATCAAAAAAACCATGTTAGCAAAGCCAAACCAAACCAGCCGTTGTGATGTGTGTGGTTTTCAGCATGTTATTTCGCCTTTTTCCTCTGCATTCCTTCTCGTCTTACGTGTTGTAGAACGTGCAATCATAATTTTTATTATGGGTATATAGTTTACAAGCAGTTTTTGTAGTTGAAGAAATGCTTACATAAAAAAAAGATGCATATTTACAGTTTTTATGTTTATTTATGAGAGGAAAATATGCAATATGACAAAAAAAAAAGATTTCCGCAAAGTTTGCCGTTCGAAAGAGCATTATAACGTGTTGTAAATCTTGTGAATGTTTTCTCTCTATCAGTTTAAGTGAGGCTTGAGACGCAACTAAAAGATGTCGGGGGGAATAAATATAAAGTGGTTTTATTCGACTTGGTCTCGACTTATTTCCACAAAAATAGTTTTGAATGACCACTTATTGTCATTGTCCATCTCGGGGAATGAAGGGATGGTGAGGGGATGACCAATACAATAATAAAGACATATTTTATGAGATAAAAGTGGACATGATGGGATTTTTTTTTTCGAGTGGAAAGAGTAGGTCAATTTTGCCAATAGATATTATGTTTTTCTGGGCTAATGGTACTATTTACTTAGAGATATCAGAAAAAGAGGGATTAATAATTCTGATTTGATTTGTGTAAGAGGAAAAGTAAAGCAAGGTATAAATCCTGAGTATGGGTCAGCCAGATTTCGTGTGACAACACTAATAAGTTTGCATTCAAATAGTTTTTATTGGCAAATCCACTCAGGTCCATTTTATTTATCATTATTGCCACTTTTGGCGAACTAGACTAAACCGCCAACGCCAACGGTTATCCTGGTATCAGAATAAGTACCTTACTTTATATTCATGTGGATACGACAATACAGCCGAGAAACGGAAAGGGGTGATCTGAGATTCGGATTCTTTGCATCTAATCTAGAAATATCGGAAGTTTTTAGAAATTCTGAGCATTTTCAGGATTCAAAGTCTTGAGTGATGGATTTATGAATAATTCATAACTTTGAAATGATTATTATTTATTTAAATACAATTTCAACCTATCAATCCATTACGTAATTTTCCCAGATTTTTATCTCAGATTGACTTCACTCAGCGTAGAGTACAGCTTTTCTGGATCTCGTCTAGTCGTCTAGAGTATTAAGCATATCATCGTGCAGTTAAATACATCATATTACATTTTTAAAGTAAAAAAATTGTACCACCTCTTCCTCTCCTGCTCATCATCATTTGCTTGATTTTCTTCTGCACCACCGGAAAAACAGGCACGTCACTTCCCATTTACTTGCTCAATTTCTTTCACTCTTTTTCTCTCTATCTTTTCCCCTCTCTGCCTCTTTTCACTGACGAAAAGGAAGAGAGGAATCGTGTGTGTGCTGCTGCTGCTGATGACGCTGATGATCGAGTAAAAAGTTTTTCTCCTCGTTGAACCCAAACTCCAGCTAAAAATGGGAGGCAGGGAAAATGAGGCATACGATATGGAGGAAGTAAACCAGCAAAATTTCTCCGTGCAGCCCAACCCTTTAACCTTTTTTTCTTCCTTCTCATCTCCCTTTTCTTTCCACTGCTCCGACTAATCGTATATAAGGCAGATCATCGCTGCTGTTTTACCCTTCCTCTTTTGCTAATGTTGTTTCATACAAAGTGCCATTTCAAAATCAAGTCAAGTCAAGCCAGAAAAAAATAATGCTCAGCTGAACTCACTCACTTTTCCCAAAGACCAGCAGATAAAAAGCAGAGATTAATTTAGAATCAACTTTTCCTTGCCATGCTTCCATATCATCTACTGCACCGACTTGGAAAAGGTGTGAAAAAGTAGTGCAGAACTGATCCAACGCAGTTTGGGGCAATTTGACAATATACTAACTTGTTATAAGCTTGGTGTGAAGTCAATGTAAAGCCATTCGTACAGACTTTCACATCGTACTCAACTCGCTTCCCTCCACCTCACCAAATAATATGCACCCAAAATGCTTTTGTTTTTCTTGCTTTCTTCCTCCGTCAAGTAAGTAATTTCATCTTATCCATTTCACTCTCGCTAAATCTATATATAGCCGTTTTGTTATTTTTACTGGCTCCTCCACACATACAAACTTCATATTTATATAAACCTACCAAGATACAAATAAACGACCGGATATGTCCAACTTCCTAAGTGCAAAATTTCACGCTTTTACAAGCTCACTCTCTCCTGACTCTCCTCCACACACACACTTTCTCTCTTTATCGCATTCTCTCCAGCGAAACATCAACAACAACAAAACATCCAGAGAGCAGCTAGAAAAGCAGACACAGATGCCAACTGTAACTCTTTTGAGCACTACTTTTCACTCCATGTTAGAGTATCCTATCCCATCATCACTTTCACCAACAATTCATCCCACACACCTTCCATTCTCTCTCAAAAAATGAACAAGACAAAAGAACAAAAGCAAGTGTACTAATTCGCCTGGAAATCCTATTGCTTTCTATCCAACACTCTTTCTCCGCTTTGATTTATACCGGTACATGTGTAAACATGCATATTGTTATATATTGTTCCCTTTTTTTTAGTTGGTCAACCCCTACAAGTGATGATTTATTGTGATTTTTTCCTTTTATTTTTCTCTCCTCCAAAAAGTTGTACTTTTTTTTATGTGGTATTACGAACACCATCATCATCCCCACCTTTACGACAGGAGGAGCAGCCCTAGAAAAACAACAGCATAATAATACCACACATGATACTCTATATATGATGGAGGAACATAAAAAGAAGCCGACTTGGCTCGACTGGTGGACTGTGGCCTGCAATTTTTTATGATTTTCCAGCTGCTGCCTCTCTCTGCTGATCAGAGAAATAAAAGTATATCTTTTTGACAAGGAATTTGTCCCAGGTGGGCATTTCATTAATAAACGGGTGGACTATAAAGAGCATACAATTTTCATAGAGATGAATCGCCATGAAAGATGATGATCAGGAGGATGATAAAGGAGCTATCAAAAATCATCATCGCCAACACACACCACTATACTGCTCGTCATATTTGGGTCACTAATTATTTGTGGTTTTGCAGCATTGCATATAAAAAAGTGCTAACGCCCGTGTAGTAAACTAAAAGAGAATAGTCTCACGCGAGAGCATGCTAAAAAAAAGCAGCCCTCGGAAAGGAAACCACTGCAACTTAACTTTTTATCTCTTTTTACTGGACTTTATATAGCAGGCGGCGGAAGACCATGAAAGGTGGTTTTGGTTTGGTTTGGCATGGCAGAGAACAGTCGAGTGTCATAATCTGGGAGACCCAGAAAAAAAGGGCGATACGAGAGGAGATACGATACGCGATAATAATAATAATAATAATAATTGCTGGGTATAAAATCGGATCGGTGGAGTGATGATGAATAACTCGGAAAGCAAAGCTGATGCCCTTGAGCCCTAAAAATGTATGGGCTGTGTGAAAAGTCGGAACTATCTCGATTTCGAGGGAAACAGTGAAATAAGCAGTGTTGAGGTGGGTTGGAGATGGTTTTGAAAAAGTTGAGTGTTTGCCCACCTCAGAAAGTCAAGTTGGAGGAGGCGGAGGAGGCTTTGAAGAGAAGCCGATCAAAAGATAATGATGGACGATATTACTAATATGTGGGATGAGGACGATGATGATGTAGCAACCAGCTTGGCATTGGAAATGCATTGGAAAGGCTAAGTATATCGCTCATCCCATTTATTAGAGGGAAAACACTCGGACTAATTGCGTCATTAATTGATTGCTATCATTTAATCTACACAAGCTCGTCATGTCATGTTTCAAGTCTATCCCTCCATTATTGCTCTCAATCCCTTTTGTCTTTTTTTGAAGGTGATGGTCAAGTAATAAATCAACACTTATGTGTGTGCAATCCACCACCTCCTCCTCTTCCAGTCCACCGCCACACCACACACATACTCATTAATTCACTGAAACCAATTGTTCATTTATGGCCTTGTTGTGTAATCAAGCTAAAAGTAGGGATAATAACGAAAATGACCATATCACGTATCTATTTAATCGATCTATCTATTTATACCAACACATTGCACCTCTTTTTTTCTCCCTCTCCGGAAAAATCAGCTCAGCTCTTTATTCAGATCCGGTGGTCAAAATCTAATTCATTCAAAAAAAGACGGTTCTTCCAAACGGGCATTTTTTTCAACAAATTTTCACCTGGCCAAATAACAAAAGGTTTTGAAGGAGCAGCAGCCATACACCAGACCTTGAACGCTTCACAGCCCATTACTCTATACTGCACAGTTTCTACCGTCCTCTCTCGACTCATTTGCATTTTTATTGTTATTTCCTCAGCCTTTTTCAGGGTAACAAAAGGGATGATCTTTCTCACCCTACTGCATGCAATCATGCAAAAAAGCCTGCTCCAGGAAAGCCTGGACAATGGATCATGGATCAGTCATGAATATGATATGAAAGTGTTATGACGAAACACCAAATTTAATATGCCGGTGATGGTCACCCACCTCCACCAAACCACCAAAATAATCCCACACCAGACCGCAAAAGTGCGTGTCGGCTATGCTTTCGCAGTTCAGTTTATAATTTAAAAAGTATCCATTTTCAACAAAAAAAAGCCGACTAAAAAGTATATCTTTTCCTTCCTTATTTTCAACTTTTGATAAGCCAACCGACTCCCGAGTGAAAATCCATAGTGGAAAAACGGTGTTCGCAAAGTGGGCAGGTTTTCTCATCAATGTCATCACGCAATAAATAGTAAAAAAAATCATGTTAGCAGCTGGAGTGTGTGTATCCACTGGACAAGGTTATTATGAAAAGTCCAACATATGTAGATGGGAAAACTAATGGAAGGAAAACGAAGACTGAAAAATTATTACTCAGGAAAGTAAAATAGGTAGTGTGGCTGGGATGCTTGAGCCGGTGTAATTTTTCAGAGAAAAACACCGAAAAAATTCCTGTTAAGCTTTTTAACAATCTTCCTACTTTCCAGTCATGTTAATCATTTTACTTTTTTGAAAATGTATACTATCTCAAGTAAATACAGTCATTAATGCAGAATTCGGAGAGAGCGGAGGAGAAAAAGCAGAGCGAGAGGAATAATGGCGGCGGCCGGCAGCGGATGTGGATTATTACTCCGACAATGAAGAATAGAGGAAGGCCAGGAGCAACAAAAAAAGAAGCCTTTTAAATGTCATGCATGCATCGTCGCCGCCACCACCACTCTCAACTCTCTCTGGCAGACGATATGATTTATAAAACATTAAATTACGATGCATAATACGCGTTGCTGCAATGCACTTGCTGGAACTAGCTATTCTGATGTCTCCTTGCGTAGGAAAATCTAATGAAATTGAAGAGACAAAGATGGCATTGGCAAAACATGGAGATAATGAGTCCGTGAAATGCAAAAGGAGGAGGTTGGAGGTGGAGGAGGAATTTTTTTTGGGAGAAAATAAATGAGTAGTAGTGGAAGTGATGGTAAAAACTGATGGTATGAGTCAGTACAAGAGAAGGAGCAGTAGTAATCCTCATAATTGACTGTGAAAAGTGTACTCTCTGGAGAGAAAAGGACTTTTGCAGCGTGCATGTCATATCTATACTGCATCGCCAGCTAATAATAGGCTATTCCACTTTTCATATTTTATTTTTAGGAAAAAGGGAAGGACGAGGACGTTTCTACAATATTTATTATTATCTATGCCAAGAAAGAAGGTCCAACAAGGGCAAAAACTGGATTATCGAAATCTTTCTTGCTCCAACATCGCATCCCTCTTCTTTCTCCACGCTAATGCAGTTGCATACAGACTACTTGGAAGAAAGATGGGAAGAATGAACGGAAATGGGAATACCTTTCTTGCTGCTTGTTCAAGAAAATGACCATGAAAATATTCCACCAAAATTTCCAGCTCCAAATCTGACTTTTTGTTCTTGGTTGCATGCAAAGCTATACGAGAAAATGTTCCTGATGACAGGATAGTGTTCATCCACCAAAACTCGATGCTTTTTAGTTCCCATAAGAGTATCCATCCCCCACCATAGAAAAAGGTTGGTGGAGAACAAGGCAAAAAATAAAGGAAACTTTTCCTTTTCTTTGAAAACGATCAACATTTGTGTGTTTATGATGAGATGAGGTATTCTGATGGTATATATGTGTGTGCATGCATATTATTGGTTATTTATTTCTCGCTGAGTTCCCTTCCCTTTCCCATTTTTCCTCCTTGTGCTTATTCCCCCTCTTCTCCTGCAGAATATTATGTGGTGGGATGATGGTCGGTTTTTTGGTGGTGTGGTGTTTTTGCGTGCAGCGTGATGCATGCATATCCGTTTTGTGTTCACATAAATAATATTCAGCAGAGAGAAAAGAAGAAGGAAGAAAAATCGTTGGGATGAATATTATTATCAGGATGATTCGACGATTTCATATGGTTCTTTCAATGCAATTCATCCAACCACTTATTGGAGCAAACCACAGGAGAATTTGGAATGACAAGAGAAAATATGAAATAAAACGAGCATTTTTGGTGACAATGATTTCTACACGGTTTTCAGGAAAAATAGTGACAACTCAGCCGGAGTACCGGCCATTTCATGGCATCCGCTGTTTTTGAGGAGGAGAAAAGTGAACGCATCAACAGGACATTTTTTTGCATTTTTCTTGAATGCGCTTGCATAGCAAGGCAGGTTTTTAGGGGATGTTGACTGTCTGGCTTTTTTGGATGGCACGTGGACACTGTATCAAAGGTTATGTCAACGAGGAAGAGGAAACTCATCGTTAAAATGAAATCAAAAGAAAATTAAGTTTGAGAAAAGTTGTTAATTATTTTTACTTGAGCATAATATTTTCATGAAAATTTGAGGGAACTGAGATATATCTATCTTCATCTCCTTTGAAATTTACATGGGTTTTGGCGCATCTCAAATGACTTATGGACATAAAGATACATAAATTTTTCCAGAGGACAATTTGTAGGGATGAGGAACAGACAAATTGTGTGGAAAGGTAATTAGTAGGAACTTTTGTTACTTTTCAACTCAAACGACAAAATGCGCTTGTATTTTTAAGCTTGTAAATTATAAAACAGCAAGCTGCATAGTTTCCTAAGGTCTGAATAATTACTAATTATATTACGTTTTGTACAAAGGGTTGCACTGGATGATGAATTTTGCCTGCGGAAGGAGCGCAGAAGGAAATACATAAAGAATGCATGCACAAGATTCAAAGGTTAATTTCATCTTAATTTCATAAAGTACACTTTCGCGTTGGACTTCAAAATGCCATGGGTGAAATTTTGCACAGAATGTGACAATATGTTTATGATTTGGAGTGACACTTTTTGACTGATATTGATCTTTTGTTTTTTGCGCGTGTTGTGTAGGTATTTCCCTTAATAATTGAGCCGTCATGAGTATAAATGGGAATTTTCATTCTTGTACTCAAAAGATTAGATGTGTGAGGCGAGATTATTATGCGATCGATATTTTTACTATTTTACGAACATGTTTGACCTTTTATCAAGAAAAATGTAAACAGACTTGGTTGACTATTTTTTTCATACAAAAAAAAGTCAAGTCAAGTCACAGGTAAATTGCAGCAGCCATCCTGTCTCGTTCTTTTCTTCTCCAAAATGCATTTTTCATTTGACAGACAACTGCAGTGTATAGTACCGGGAAACCTGAAATAACCTGTCAATATTTCAGCTAACATGCATATACACGAGGATTAACGGAAAACCTACAATCCTACAAACCCGGTTTCTGATGAACTTGCACCAAAAGGAAAAAAAATATTTAATTGAAGAGTAAGAGTAGTAGCAACGCTCAAAAAAGCTTTTGATGACAGAGGAATATTATGGAAACGTTCATGATTTATTCAGAAATAAAAAAATCGTTATCAAATCCCACGTATGCTTATAAGCCCATAGCACAGAATATCCAATAATTTTCTCTACACTTAACTGTCGAGTGCAGCAGAAACGGGTATGCGGGAAGAAACTCTATTTTTTGACGTTAATTGGATTTTCCCAGTTGGTGTGTGTGTCACAGTCTGAAAATTGCATAGAGACACAGGCTGCTTCGCCACCCGGCCAAAAAGTTGCTGCTTGCAAAAAAATTGTATAGACGAATGTGAGGTAAGAATACAATAAAATTGACTTTTTTTGTTTCAAGAAAGAAAAAAAGGAGGTGACATGTATGATGACGTGACCTTCATCAATTATTGAAATGGAAAGATGAGTGATGACGACAAAACTATATGATGGACTCTTCGTCTTTTTTTCCGCTATTGCACTGGTCAAGTGTATTATAGCTTATTATTTACTTTATTTTTTTTACGTAACATGTGTGAAGAGTTGTTGGACAAAGAAAAAGAGGAAATATAAATACCTACCGCTGATTTCTCTCTACATGCCGTGTGCTACGGCCTACATTTTATTGGGAAAATTGAAAGGTGCAATGAAATAACACGTGAAAAGCATGCTATTTCAGTTGTATATAGAATTTTCATGTGTCATGGTATATTATACGATGACGCAAAATTATTATATGTACAGGGTTCACTCAGAATGACGGCATTTTCACTTTATAAATAAATAAAACGGTTTCATTTTGTAAGCTGTTGTGTGTATGCTCTGCTCTTGTTGATGATGATTTATGATCGATTTTGAGGTGGCGGCCAGTGGCCAAGAAAAAAAATGGATAAGGAGGTAAACACATGGTGGATTTTTTTCTCCAAATAATAATTATTATTGCTTTTCAATATAGATTTCTTCTTTTCTTTCAAGTTTCTAGCCCTGACCTTGATACCTAACATGATATTCAAAAAAGCGTTTATATTTCTTTCATGAAAATAACATATTGCATCAGAAAAGCTAAAAATAGGAGGCAAGTTATTAGGTTTCTTTCCAAATTTAAAGGAAATTGAAGTAAAATTACTCACATTTTCTCGAAATAGTTATCTTCCATCAGTTGTGGAAAATAATGGCTTATTTTTAATCGTCAGATGGATAGATTGTGAATGACAAATTCAATTTTTTAAATATAGATAGGTACCTAATTGAATCTTCCTCTCTGAGACTGTGTTTACGCAATCATAATCCTATCACGAAACAAGTTCGTTAACATTTATGGGAGCACATATGCAAAGCAGTTTTCTCCCTCCTCATAAATATTTTATTTCCGAGCATACCATTTCGTTTAATAAAAACAGTATTTAGACTGGCCCTACAAATGAAATTGTTAAATTACATGTTTTCCTTCAAACTACACCGGAAAATGCATTGTCACGTATTTATGCAAATTATAATGTTCCCTTTCTTCATTTTCATCGTTTTAAAAAATTCATTCGGGTAAGCATGTCGCAAATTTATACATTGAAATAATAATTGAGATTATTTCGCTTCCCTTTTCTCTACACAAACCTTGTAGTCAATTTGGCCAAGTATTACGCACTTTTTTCCACCAAAGTAATAATGTAAGCGATTGTTGAACAAAAAGCCAAAAAATATATACAAGCAAGTGTACAACACGTCATCATTGATCGTCCAAAAAGTGGCAGAGTGATGTGTGTACACACATATTGTTCATTTTGTACCATGTGCCCTACCATTTTTTCTCTGTATTATCGACTTAACGTAAATGTATACATTATCATTATAGTTTTTTTTACAAGTATACACAATACACACACGTACACACACAACAACAAACAAATTCAAATTTGATTGACTCCTCCATTTTCCTGCTTGTTTTTGTTTGCAGTTAGTAGTGGTGTGCGTACACTACACACATTCATTTCATTTCTAATGGCAAGTTCCAAAGTATCAAAAAAGGCGACTACACACACACATTTGCCAACTGCGAGAGAAATGGGGAGAGTCCGTAACTGCGAGAAAGTCAGTAGCCGAGGAAAAGTCTATTTATGCATGGCATATTATACATTTTCAGCCGATATCCCCATTCTATAGCTTGTCCGTGTCCTTCCTGTTACTTTAGATATCCTTCTTCTTCGTTCTACTTATTTCCTTTTTTTTTTCTCCTGATGATGACGATGATGAAAGAGCCACTGCCGCCGCGTGCATTACCTTCTTTTTTCAATCAATTGATTCTCTACGCCACCATATACCACTCAACTTTTTTTCTTCGTTTCCTTTTCTTCTCTCTCTCTCGTCACATAATATTTACTTCGATCGATTCCATCATATTAGCGCTATTCTCTCTGGTGTTTTTGCTTTTATTGCAAAATCTGCATATATGAAAACACACAGAGAAAATGGTATGCTAATAGGATAAATATAACTTGTGTGAGAGGAGAAGAGATATGATCAGCGGCAACGTGAGTTATGACGTGTGCTTCTTCTCTACACACCTTTATCATTTGGGAAAGAGAAAGTGAGAAAAAAAATATCCAATGGAAAATCCATAAGGAAGAAGAATGTTTATGAATACCTCTACAACAAGCAGTAATCATGATGATCGCTTCTCAAAAAATCATCTATTCCAATTCCCAACTGAAAATCAACCGTCTTTCTACTTGGAAGAATTATCCATTCAGTGAGAAAATGGAGAACGAAAGTGAGTTGAAAGAGTGAAGGTAAAAGTCGTTAAGAAAGGAAAGAGGTTCACTTCCTTGCCAAACACGAAGTATCATAAGGAGACCGATCAAAAGTCCTCTTCCCATTCAACATACAAACATAGATAATCCAAAACAATGAATCATAATAGGCTTAAGTGTATTGTACTTTCTCTGTATCATTCTGAATTTCTCATATTGTGTGTGTATATGTTAAATATGTGATGTTTATTGTTTTGAGTAGATGGTGCAGTAACAGACACACGGGTTGTCTCCGTCTCTTTTTTTGGCACCCTCCTGCTGAGTCTCCTGTGATCGAGCATGCCAAAAGGATCATAACAATATATTCTATACCTCTCACAGTCAGTTTACATCTATGCTTTCCCCTTGATCTCTGGTGGTACATGGGTGGGGCGACTAAAAACAAAAGAGAAAGAATCTATCCAGAGGTATAACAGAAGGAAAGGGTGATAATGGCCCTTTCTCTCTGCTGAGATTAGAAGAAATGTGTGTCTTTTTCCATCCTGTGTTGTCTTCGACTTGTGTGAAACGAAGGGTATGTATATTTTCTACTTGAATATGAAAAGAAGGGAGAAAGGAAGAACGAAACAAAAAATATGGTTGGTTTACAAAGAAACGTTTGCATGCATGCATGCATGCATAAGTGAGCTCTCCTCTGGTAAAAAAGGCAACATTATGCATGTCATGCGATACAGTCGTCGTTTATTAGGCTCACCTTAGCCTAGAAAAAGCATTTCCGACGTGTACAAATAGTCGTTGTTGTTGTTGTTGTTGCGGGCAGAGAAGAGGAAAAAGTTGAGTAGAAAATGGAGAGAAAGCAAATAGGAGAGTAGTAGGTGGAAGTGGAACTAAAAACTTTCCTAGTCCCGTTAAACCCGTTGTTCGTAGATAACGTCAACATCAACAAGAAAAAGAGAGGAACGCACCGATACCAAAATATATTACAGTTATAGAGGTGGTGGTACACCTACAACACAATATCGCAACATAATGCACGGACGGACAACGGGAAAGACATTATTAGTATGTGTGTATTATGTGGGGAGTATGAAGAAAACGAAACATTTTCTCTTTTCGGTAGTCTCTAGCAGTAGTGCACTCTTCAAACCAGCGAATTCATATGAAAATTATTGTAAGCTCATGTCCTACTATTCCGTTTCATAGTATTCATATAAAAAAGCTGATGGAATGCAGACGAATGAATATTATTTTGTGCTAATGGCTCACGACTCGCACGACAACGACAAACTTGTACGCAATTCACGAGATAGCTCTTTAGCACAACAATGAAGAAGAGAAGGGTGGAATCAAGGTGGGAAAATGTTTTTCTTTTGGGTTGCCACCTGACATTTCTGAGCCTTTATCTTCACAATTAGCTCACGAACTTTGCACATCATTTTTATTATGACAAGCGTTGATATAAAAATTCAATATTTTCCACCCCACAACCACCCCCCGAGAAAGGGTGAAAGCAAGTAAAAGGGATATGCATAAGTGGTGTTGGTGGTGAGGTAAGAAGAGCATTACAACTTTCCGTACATAATTTACTTGTACTTATAAACGCTACTACGACTTTTTTTCTCTCTTTCTCTCTCTCTCTCATCCACCTTACGTCACTCCACTTTTCTTGTTTGCTATTCTGCTTTCAGCTTTTTCCACTTTACTCCACACTTCTCAATCCATCCACCTTTCTGCCTTCCCAACAACCCTTTCTGCTCAAGCCATGAAGTCACTGCTTAGCTTTATCATTATTATCCTACAAAGTCTACACACACACATAGCCCCAAGCCATTTTTCCCACTAAAGCAACAGAGAGAGTGCATAGTGCCGTGTTTTCAAGTTTGTGTGACAGCAGAAAATCTGAAGAGACAGAAATTTTCACCTGATTTTCTTGGAACAAGAAAGTCATCGTGTCGTGAGCCGTATACTAGTGGCACGGCACATATAATCATCGTCATCAACCTATCATGCAAGCCATTATACAATAATTCTTGTTAAAACCGAAACAGTGAAGGAATGCATGTCTATCTTTCCTTTTTGGATGCATGCAAACTTGCATTATCATAACCCTTTTATTCATGCTGCTTACCTTCACATTTTACACATACAATTCATAAGAAACATTGTCTAAACAAATGTTTCGCAAAATTTTACTACAAAACAATTGCTTTGTTCTTAAAGAGCAGGAGTAACTCAGATGGTTAAAAAATGAGTTGAGTGAACGATATCTATACTCTGGCTTGCTGTGTTTTTATATGCAACTTGCATTCATTTCGTAAGAGCTTATCATGCCAACACCATCAACTTACGTGAGCAACCTGCCAATAAAATGGTGTAGGTGTATAACGGATTATATGAGAGGATATACACTGCAGAGTATTATGGGCTATGCTTCTATACATTTTCTACAGCTGCCTGCCTGCCTACCAGCCTTTTTCCCTATATCTGGCCGGGTTTTGCTCTAATGACCTAGTTTCTCATTACCTTTTCTAGCTTTGCTCTTTTACCTTGTCTCTCTCTCATTATAACTTTTTGCTCTATATTTCTTGCCCCTATTACCACTCCACATTCATAATATTTGCATGTAGAGAGACAGAGATAATCATAAATGTACATATATTTACACTACACACACAGGTAATTATAATGTATTTAGGTTTAGAGAGAAGAGTGCTACTTTTCATAGAATAGTAAATTTTACCACGGGTGTATATAGCTGGAAGCTTTTCATAATGGCTTTTCATTCTTTTTATGATTTGCATATAAATTCATGCATTTCCTGGGAGTTAAAGACCTTCTCGCAAATACAATTTTTTTCAACCTTAAAGCAAAGTTTACGGCTTTTGCTCATAAAATTATGTTAAGAAATACTTGTATTTGTGTGTGTGTGTCCATCATGTGCTGCTGTAAATATATGAGTGGTGAATAATTAAATAGCTTTTTGTCCTTGCTCCTAGGATTCTCTGGAGCTGAGGGAATACAAAAAATGGGAGGATATATTTTTTTTTCGGGAGCTGGGTACATAACTGAAGGTTATTCTTGACATGCATGCAGAAGCCAATTGCCCTTTGCAAAGGAGGGAAAATATAGAGAGGAAAAAAAAAAGAATTTAAGATGATGTGTTGATGCTGATGTTGTTAAAAGATGCTCTCTCGTGACGATCATGATGACGTAAAGGTAGCTACATAATTTAGACAGAAGTAGACAGGCGAGGAATAAAAAGGCGTCATTTGTGCGTTCCGTGTGCGTGACTTTTTACATAACTTTTGTTTTAATCTCTATTTTCATGTGGTGCTGTATATTTGTGAGGTGCTTTTCATAATGGATAGGTGCATAAGATGGGCTCTAAATGGTTTTTTCGGCTTCATGAGATGATGGTGGTAGTTTTTTTCGGGGAAACAAGAAGGAAATCTATATGGGGCGACGCAAGATAAAAAAATAGTAGAAGGAGGAATGCATTGAGAGGAGACGGCTGAAAATAGAGAGGCAAAAGAGAAAGGAAGTATGGATGGATGAAGAAAAGAGAGTGAAAAGAGGATAAAAACGGCTTTGGCTTCTATTCTGACTTTTCTGGCTTTTTTTTGGTGGTTGGTTTTCGGTTGGTGGTGGTGGTGAAGCGGTGATAGTGGTGGTTTGGTTTGGGTTTGGATTGGTTTCGTTGGTAAAGCTTGTGTACCATGCTATGCCAGAAACCAGCAAAAAAAGCCGACGAGCTCGGAGATGAGATGAAGAGAGAAGGGAAAAGTCCTTCAAATTATTTATGGGATATATATAAGTATTTCGGGCATCATGGAACATCGAGAACCATCATCATCATCTTTCCAGAGAGAATGGATGGGGCACAAAAAAAGAAGAAAGATTTTATGATTTTCCTTACTTTTCTCGCCCACCACACCACCACTGCTGTGCCTCTGCATATTATGGAAAAAACTCACCACCAAAAATAAAGAAACCCCCCCAAAAAGCATAACCACCTATTTTTCTCCATGATAAACTGGAGATGTTGAGAGAACACAAGCAAATTACTAGTAAATGGATGAACAAACTAGAAGAACAGGAGTAAATGGAGAAATAATCATATTCATTGAAACTGGAAGGATGATTCACCTTCTTTTAAGAAAAATAGGAGAATGAGTGTGCCCACAAAACTGTGATGATGAGAATAGGATGGTCATAGTCATCAAAATCTAGGAGAAAACAAATCTTATCATAATTCACAACAATAAACACTACACAAAACGTATATAGCGTCTCGGTTGTCTTCATTCTAAAAAGTATCTAGCGATTCTACTAGGTAGATTTGTGGAATATAATGAAAGAATAAGAAAAATATGAGGAGGGAGAGAGAAGAGAGAAAAAAGGGAAATAAGTAATAACTGTTTCCTTCTCTAATCCCCTTCCCAATGGGGTACAAGCTACTATCGCCACAATGAACGCTAGAAAAAGCATAAAGAAATGAGGCAGGACATAAATAGTATGAAATGAGGACAAATATAAAAATGGTTTTGTACCAAAACTGTTCTTATTTTGTCATTTGTTGTAATAATTTTTATTGAAAAAATTGAATAGATTTGGTTTTTCACTATTTCTGTTCATCACCAGTACCAATCAAATTATCTAATATCCAGTTCATATAGTAGATAATGTTCATGTACACTGTCGGCATTCCCTGCATCCCACAATCTGCAAATGAGACAATTCCCATTTGGAATACTTTGTTGTTAAGAGGGTGATCGTCATCCATCAACAGCTTTTTCATCAGTGGACCACCACCGTCACCTAAGCACTCCCCTTGACTGGCTTGCCCACCTCCACAGACCTACAGCCATAAAGGATGTTTAGCAGATATGATTTTTACAGATGCGAGCATAATAAAAAAAACTTACACGAGATCTGTCCAGCAAGTCAATAGTCCTGGAGTACACAAAGTCGCAATCTCGCCTTGGAAAAAGGTCGACATACATTTTTAACAAAATCTCTGACATCCTGTCCCCCCTCTCTCCCGGACCACCACTTTCCCTGAGAATCCTGCCCCATCCAACTGTGAAATATCTGTGGAGTTGGATCCCATCTATGAGGGATTCTCTTCGGGGCAAACAAATTGGTTGAATCATTCCTTTAAAAATTGGGATTTCCAATTCAAACTTTGAATTTTCTTATAAACTTGAGGACTTGCAATGTATATGAAATTTCATGCTCATTACTTGTGAATGTAATATCGTTGGCTAGTAAAATTAACGCAATATTGGACTTGTGTGTGTACTTTTCATACTCCGAGTTGACCATAACTTCTGCGATTTCCACCTTCACTGGAGGATAACAAATGTCGTCTATACATTCCTCACTGGAGTTTCTATTGTATTGTCCTAAGAGTATGGAATCACTACAAAAAAGCACAAACTCAGCATTTCATTTAAAAATTGAGTGATTTGTTTGCAAATTTTTGAGAATTACAAAACATATGGAGCCATGATTTCCGTTACGCAATGAGCCGCTGTGAGAATGTGCCGATTTGAAATCACCGATCCGGAGCAGCGAAATCCGAGTTCGTTAGTTTCAACTAAAATTTTTTAAAGCTGGGTTATTAATTTCAGCTAATTTGATAAAAATTATTAGTTGAATTTCTCACCATCTCTCACGTATATCTGCGCCATCCATGGATAAAAGTTTTCAAGGTCAACTGGTACACCACCCACAATCCTCTTTGCTCGTCTAACAGACTTCAGCCCAGCGTCGATAGGGTCAGTATCAAAAACAGGTTCTATGGGTGGTCCAAAGTACTCGGACTCGGGTGAGAGCGGAATCTCCATTGTTCCAGAGGTAGCAGGAGTTGGTAGATTTCCACACTCTTTAAACGAGGGAAGTAGGCCAACATTGGGGTGACTCGAAACATCAATATTTCGTCCAGTAGAAAGCTCATTCACGAACATTTGATGATGTCCTTCTCCAATAAATGCATTTCTCACTTCCGGTTCTTCGGGATCCTCACTGTCGTCAACAATCCAGACAGCTGAAAGATCCTCGTTTTTAACAAAACGGTAGGATGCTGCTCCAGGCACGATATGATTCATAATCCAGTCCATAAAATAAAACACACTTGTGTCAATTGCTGGCCTTCCTTGAAATCCGCAAGTGTCCACAGGATGACCACCGGCAGAGACAATACCTATTTGGAAGACGCGTTCTACATCCTCCATATCTGGGACAGCGAGTGCTTTCACAACCGCTCCACCACTGTCCCCATTACAGCTGGCTCTTCCAGTGTTTCCTCCTGTGCATATCCGGTCCTCCCTGACCCTTCCATATATTCTCATATGAAACTTGTCGCAGAGGTAGCGAGGCTGAAGGTCGAACTCCACTTGTTTCAAGACCTCGGATAGGAATACTCCTTTGTTTCCGTATTTGCTTGTGGAGCCCCAACCTATTCCGGTTAATTTGAGATCAGGCCAAGATTCAAAGAGGCGACTGGAGAAAGGGAGGCAGATTGGTCGCACATCATCTGAAAAAATACAATACTCTCCTCATATTTGCGAATATACTGTCTGCTTAAAGTGAAATTTGGCATACCGCTATATATGACCGGCTCCCTTAAATAGATCAGCGCAATGTCTGTAAATCATGAGAAACAAGTAATTACAAGTGACCAGCTATGATTCCAAATATTTATAACTTTTAATTAATTAATTTGCACCATGATTAAGATTCCCTTCATTGTACGCATAGTGCACCTCCATATCCTCAATCTCTTTGATATTCTCTCTTGAGCACCTTTCTTCGGGATCTGTTGTCAAACAAAATACAAGTTTTCGCCGGTCAGTGTTCCCAACCACCACCACATCCAACGTAGTTCCAGGCGTTAAGCGAGTCAAGCAGTGGGAAGCTGTTAGTATTGTGGCATTTGAAATCAGTGTTCCAGCACAATGAAATGTATGGAGTGAGCTACTAACTGAAAAAAAAAGATTAGCCACCATAAAATATAATCTGTACATCACATACTCATTTATTTCATCAATAGCTTACCATTGTAAAGGTACAATTGGACCATCCAAGGATGTCTCTGAGGTGGAACGACTTTCCCTCCCACAATTCTCTTTTTCCGAATGGCAGCCGCTCCTTCATCCCCACTATAGTCGTCATCCTCGTCACTATAAACTTCCAAGTTTTCATCCCCTTCCTCCGGTCCGACCTCCACATCCGCCAAAATTTCCTTGTTATTTAGAACCGCTGGATAGCCACATTCGGAAAGGGGTGGAAAGTACTTGTGATTTGGATGAGCAGATATCATTTCTCTAGTGATTAGCAAATCCCAGGCTACATCCACCCTTGGATCTGCAGGTGTCTCGATCTTTGGTCCGTCATCCGACACCCTAACAAATCCTCCAGCCAAGTCCTCATCAGAAATCGGCTCCCAACTTCCGGCTAATGTAGTTTCCAAATCATCTTCCTCACCACTGAATTGTTTCGCTGGGGCTACACCTGGAGACTTTTTTGGGACTGTGCCGCTACCAATATTTTCACTTACGCTTACACAAACAGCGTTTTCAGTGAGAACGAAAAGGGCCAACAAACTAATCCCTATCATATTTCAAGATTAGGAACATACACGGCTACTTAATTTAATGCCGCGGTTGATCCTGTAAAGCTCAGTTTTTCAAGTGTTCATACATAACTCTGTTTTAAGGTTATCGAGCTAATTTCAACATTGAACAAAAGCTCCATTGTAATTTCTCATCTGCCAATGACACCCATTTAAAAACAATGCAAGCAACCGAATCAAGGTCACAATAAATGTTGCAATCATTCACAATAGCACCGAATCAAATCCATGTCCCAATAGTCATTAGAAAATGTTCATTCATTTCACAATCTCGTCTATAAAGTGTACTGAGGATGAATGGGGCAATTTGAACCAAACGCTCTTTAGTGGCACGCATTTTTTAATACTTAGCCATGTCGCCAGGCCAGTCCAGTACCAGTCACATCATTTCATCATCAAAAAAGCAAACAAACACAATTATCATTTTTTCCCCATGTAATTTCCGCTATCCAAAAATTATTCCCTGTCAATAAGTTTGTTTTGCCCTGTATTTACACTCTTTTCACAATTGTTCGATCCAATCCATGAATCCACAATCATCCCTCCCCACAAACAAAAATAAAAAGCAAACAGAAACACGCGAATCGCACAAAGAGAAAAAAATGGGAAGTAAAAGAGAGATAAATAAAAGCAGGTATGAATAAATGAGTATAAAAATGAATAATAAATAAAACCATTTCTCGACTCTCCACCTTATTGACTGCTCTGCTCTCTCTCTTTCTCTTTATTTTTTTCCCTTGCTCATCTCATCACAAGCTATAAATAAAAGGTAAACTTACAGAGTTCATATTACCCAAAACTGTTGAGAGTAAAAAAGGTATCAAATGTATTTATTATTAGTATACAGCCCATTGAAACTCACCACGAGAGCGAATCCCGTTACATATTTAATGCATTTATTTATTTCTCTCTTTCCACCAGGCATGTACAATGTCACATGAGATTTGAAGAGAAAAAAAAAATATTATTATAAAAAGGATGAACACAATATAGAGAAAAAAAAGTGTGGAAAACCTAAATAGCGTATTATTTACCTGCTTTGCAGGATACCCTCTCTTCCTGCTGGAGAGAGTGAGAGCCCTCTCAACTCTCAATCCATCCATCCATATTTAAGATCTCTGCAGTCTGCTCTCCCTCTCAAATGTAAGGAGAATGGATTTGGATTAGATTAAAGGAGCAGGGAAAAAAAACTCCTGTTCAATTTACTTCCCAGGTAAATAGGTATATATTTTTTTATGTATTTGCACCTGCATTTCTCATCATGTATAAACAGCCTGTATTTTATGGTTTATATAAATGAGACGACATAGGGCGACCCCCTGCCGGTCACACTGGTGGTGCCAATGCGAAAATGTGTGTCCTCCTCTCACTTCACCATATTTTCCCATTCATTTTCGCCAATATTGTCACCAGACCCGGCTCTCCACTCTTTTTGCACTTTACTCTTCCCAGAATCATCATCAGTTCAATTCGCAGTTCACCTTAGGACCGTATCGTATATTGACATGATTCATATGACATGAGTCTTGAAACTGGAGACCTGAAAAGCATGGGAAAATAGAGAAAGTGAAAACGGTATTGAATGGAGTTCATGCACTCACCATTATTACCATCGTCATCATCTCTCTTCTACACACCGGAAGAATAATAGGCTTGCTTCCGCAGAATGAAAAGGTAAATAAGCGAGTTTTTTTTGCGTATGTACACTTATTTATTATTTTATTATGTAATATTATGCTAGCACTCGAGAGTCGAGAGGGAATCCGAGTGAGAACAAATAAATAAATGCCTATTTTTAGGTTATAGTTTTCATTTCGCTGTGATTTCACTTATTGCCTTTTTACCTCCTATGCTCCTCCACACATTTACGCTCTTTGCTTATGTCCTCATAATATTCCGAGGGGAGATGTAAATACGAGAATAAATAGACTCATTCATTTTTCTACCTGGCCACTAGACAGGTCAGGTACTGGAAACCCTACACAGAACATATAGCATACCAACTAAATATATTTAATGTCATCTCATTTCTATTCATTGGAAAAATGAACCCAGGAAAAAAAACAGAATTGAATGTCCACTTGTCAACCTCTTTCTCTCTGTGTACCTGTCTGTTTATAAAGCAAACATTCCATTAGCCCGCTTTATATTGTTTGCTAAACTGGCGAGTGCTGTGTGTACTCACATAATAAATAAATATTGTACAATAGACAATGAAAATTGAAATGGATACGGACTCTAGAAAAAAAATTAACTTTTTTGTAACCCGAGTTGTTTTTTTTTATATTAAATGTATGTTAATGGTCCAAAGTGGACAGATAATTCTTGACGACATTCCTCTTCATGTTTTTTTTGTGTATGTAGGTATCTGTGTCTTGTCCTCATGTCGTGTTATACTTGCTTGGCGATCCGGAGAAGTGATATCTCTGAGAAAAAAGGGTTGAGACTGGTGAAAGCATATATAGATATTATACCTAACCTACTAATAATGCCGATTCATGCATTATGAAAAAAACACGACAATGACATCCATCCATACTTCAAGAATTATCCCAGCAGAAGAGAGGAACAACTTATGTTCGCATTCCCAGATGGGGATCTTCCAAGGAGAAAAGGAAAAGTATCATCATCATCATCCTTCCCTGTGAATAAAAGTGAAAGTTCTTTTTGCAAGCATACCTACATGTCATGTGTGTGCTTGTAAAGGAAAAAAGGTGAAAGTGGTGATGTCTTTGGTATCATCATAATCCCGTCACACTCACTCTCACAACACATTATACTAACAAAACGAAACCAGGAAGTATATTAGATTGGAAGTGGAAGGAAACCAGAAACCAGGAGTAAACCAGCGCAGCGTATAGAGAAGCCAGTTCCAGGCAGTATTTTTTTATTCTGGTGGATGAGGAGACCATCAAGAAAAGAAAGAAGGAAACGAAAGAGTTGGTTGACACACGTCGTCGTCCTCGGCCCCTCTCCCATTCATACGTTGAGTCGTGTGCCTTTTTCCCATAAAATTCACTTTTATATGCGCATATACCACCACCTACAACATACCTAGAATAATATTAAATAAATGTCTCCACAACACTTAAACTTTCTTCCTTACTCACATTTTTTTTTGCGAATTGTTGTCGCAGTTTTTGTTGTTGTGAAACTTGCAGAGGAGGATGACGATATGGTATAGTGTATTCTGTAAAAAAATAGGAAACTTTTCGCTCTCCACTTTTTTTAAGAGTTGAATGTTGAGTGGTATTTATACCAAAATGGGTTATATATATTGCTTCACTTGTGTGTGTAAAAGGGTCTCATGGGCTAACTCATAATACTTTCATTGGCAACTGTCCTGATTTACTGGCAGACAAGCATGGGACACGAGAGACTGCTACACTGCTGCTGTTGAAAAAAATAAAATATGCAATAATGCGTTCTTCTTCTCCTCTTGTCCCCCTCCTCCCCCTGAAAAAAAAACGGTCACCACCTCACCATATGAACATATGCCTATATGTCCATATCATTGCCATCATCAAAAGCATTTAATAAAAAAGCTAATTTCTCTTCTTTTTTATATGTGGACTCTCTCCAAGCTCAGCATTAAGTATACACTACACACTATTTTATCATCATCATCATCATCATGAATTTATGCATGCATCATCGTCATCATCCGGTTCCTTCCTATTTCAACAATAAAGATAGATATCTCTCCTTTCTCCTCTCTAGAACGACATGAGATACACGCGGAAGCTCGTTTTCCCTATTAAAAAAAAATATATTCGAGTCAAGTGGAGGAGGAAGGAGAAGTGAATCGGAGAGTCCGTTACAAAAACTCTCTCTACACTTTATATAAACCTGCTGATGTGTTTTTTATCCTCCTATTATTTTCACATTTTACAAGTTTTGTTGGCCAACCAAATCACCCCAGATAGGAGAGAGAGAGAGAAGAGCAGACAAAACGACAGCAAAATAAACAGCGATGAAAAAGGAAGAGCCTCCAGCGATATTGGAGGTGATGGTGGGGTACCACTTTCAGCAGTCTATTTCTCTTTGAAAGTATCAGTTTCCAGTTTTTTATCCAGTCCACTAGGAAGATCCACCAGGAAAACTTGTTCTCTATCTGTTCAGCAAACAGTGAAAAGCTGGTGAGTGCTGCTGCTGCTGATGCATCTATCTGAAAACGTCGTGGTAATAGCAATCTATTTTATTTTTGTTACAAGTGCAGAGAGAAAGAGACCGGACGATAGCGACCGGTAGAAATGATGGTGAAATGATAATAGTGAGTTATGTGGATTTTCATGGTTGCTACATTCTCCACTGAAGAAAGAGAACGCACACACACAGGAAGCTCTGATCTTTCTGCTTTCGTTGTTGTTTTTTTACTCTGTCTTTCCTCCTGTCTGAAAAGAATTGCTCCCTTCTTTTCTGTCTTTTCTCTTTTTATTTATATTTTACATTGGGACTACCAATCTCTAAAAAATATCTGGACTAAAAAACTGACTTGAAAATGAAGAGAGAAATAAACTGCTATTCTGCTAATACTTTTAGAAATGGCATACCACCATGCCACCTCTCTACTCCTCACCATTCACCACACTGTGGCTTGGTATATCATCCGCCACTGTAGAAATGAAATTCAGTCAATTCTTTAGTCAACACGCAAACCCTATTTTCTTTTTGAGAAAATGCACTTTTTTTTATTCTTTTCTGGTGCACCTCCTCCACCACCGCCACTTGAGCTATTTTGCATTGCATATTATCATAAACGACAGAATATTATCTGCCTACTTATTTCCCACAGACACACAAACACCCGGGGAGTGTGACACACGCAAAGTATAAACGAAACCAGTTTTACTTTTTTTCACTGGGACAATGTTTCTTGGCCCTCCAGAATAAATAATATGAGAAGGATGATATTATGGGAGGATGGGACAACAAACTTGCTGTCTCTCAGTCAGTCTCTCAAAACCAAAGAGAGAGAGGGAGAAAACTATGCACCAAAAAGTTTATTACATGGAGGAAAACAAACGTTACTAGTTTCTAGTACATGTTTTATTTTCTATATACGGGAGAATGAGATGATGTTCTCTCTGTATGTCTCGTCGTCGCCGAGTCTTCTTCCTCATTCTCACACACAGGAAGAAAGTGAGTTGGAGTGAGTGACGTTCCTCGGCCGCACAAAGTAAAAACTTTTTTTTTCTTCTTCTCTTCAGTCGTGGTAATATGGTATATTGTTGTATGGGCTTGATATATGCTTCACCTCCTCCATTTCCATCCATCCTCCAAACAAGGAGAAAATGCCTCCAGCACATTCCAAACCCATCCAGCCAGCAGCACCATAATACACCACACGAGTAACACCACCAGCACGAATAACACCAGCAGAACAGCCCCGCAACTGCAACAACGAAAGAAATAAGTGGAGAGAGACACAGACTCGAAAGAAAAAAACGAGCGAGTTTCAGCCCAGCTCTGGTTTACTCTTGCTGAGTGCTCTGAACTGAAAGGGTTGCTTGTTGTCGGTCTCGGGAAGAAAGTGGGAGCAACGTGGTAAGTCAAAAAAAGAAGAACAAACACACATTTTTATATCCAGTCCAGTCCATCCAGAAAAAACTACCCGTTCCCTACTTTTTCTTGACTACTTTATATTATTAGAATAGGTGGCTATTGGCTTTCTCTCTGAAAAGAAGAAACAGAAGGGAAAAAGTAAGCCAGTAAATATACCAGAAAGACGAATAAAAGAGAAAAAATCAAGCATTTTTTTGTTGCTTCCATCATTCCTGAAAGTCAGTCAGTCTTCTTGGTTGTGAGTGAGATTGTGACTGGGAACAAATGTGTAGAAAAAATATAAATAGAGAGAGAGAGAAAGTATATCAGTATCACTGTATCTCTTATTCGTCATCAGTATTAGCTATCTCTCTATTCTTCCTTTCTATTTCTGCTTACTATTCCACTCCTTTTTCCTCTCCAAAGTCTGGCTACTAGTCAGCTTTTTTTTTGGTCATCCATAAAAAATCGCTGATACTCTTCTCCCCATTCATTGAACACTTACTACTTACTTTTCTTCTCCTTTCTTTCCCTCCCTCTCTCACTTCATGTCTTTTTCTGAGTTATGAATAATTTTTTTCCTCCTTCTTTCGAAACTGGAACAGGCAGACACACAGGGTCATTTCCTCCGCCTCTTTGTTCACCTTTCCTGTGGTGCGGGACTCTTGCTTGCTGCTGTGCAATCAGAAGAAGAAAAAAATATAGAAAGCAAGAAAAAAACTCGCTGAGTGATGGTGAGAGAGTGGATAAAAGTGAATGTGTGGAAAAAAATATAAACATGTACGAACTACCTATCTTCTACACAATAGATACAATAGCAAGGACCTTTAGAACCTTCTAGAAAGGACATGGAATAAAAAGTGACCATGTATTTCAAGTTACTATTTAACAGTGAACTTTCCTTCTTCTCTTTGAAGGGGAAAATGTTACAATGAAAATCTAGGTGAAATATTTTTTTTTCATACCGGAAGTCAAAAAACTAGTGGAGAAAAATTGAGAATAAAAAAAACTTTCTCATCACATCATCTGCATTTATCCGGTGGAGCTTCCTTGTGGCTTATTACTCTATATTATTATAGCTAACTAATTTTTTAATGTGTTTTACACAATAAAAAACATAGTTACATCATAATAGCAATAAAGTATGGAAAAAAAACACTTTTTTCTCTCAAGTGCAAATCTAATTTTCCCTCTAATGACCATGAAAAAAAAGAATAAATTGGATGAAAATCACGATATGGCAATGATTATGAAAAAACAAGAAGTGTAAGATTAACGACCACTTTCCCTTCATAAATCACCACCTCTCTGAAATTCTCTCTGAAACAGGTAGTAAGGGAATGGTAGTAAAAAAAATTGTGTTTTTTGTGCATTTTTACTTCGTGTGTGAGTGAAAACACGATGACAATGAAATCCATATAGGTAGCTTGCATGTCAGAACCTTATTTTTTTGAACGAAAAGCGAGGAAAAAAACAAGTAGAAAAAAATGACCAATCTTTTTCTTTTTTTATCCTTCACATGAGTGTAATTTGTACACGGACTTTCTTTTGAAAAAATATATGCCATGATATGATATGATGACCAGACCAAACCACAAAATCAAAGCCAACTCAAGTGAATATTTTTTCGCTTTTATTGACACAAAAAAAACTAATCAAGGTTGATGTTTCATTAAAAACCAGGTACTGATTTGAAGGGGAGCAGAGAGAGAGAAAGTTGGTTCTCGTGTTTGTTTTCATTACCGAACCAAAAACAGGACATGTCGACATTCATCAGCAGAGTACTTGATGAGGGAGAAAGTATGAAGGATAAAGAGTTATGTTAACCAAATCACGGATCACTTGACTTGACTTTTTTTTTGATTGTCAGGTATGCCCAAAGCTATGTACACTTTCCCCAACATCCCCCGACCATAGTGGTGTGTGGTGTGTCGTAATTTTATATAGATCTCAGGTATCAGTTCACGCTCAACTTGACAAAATTGATTGTGATTTTCAATGATTGCCCCCTCTGGTCAGCAAAGTGAAAATAAATTCGACTAAAAGCGGTGTACTAAAAAAAGGGTGAAAGTTGGAATAAAAAAAAATTATTATGAATTTGGAGTTGGTTCAACTGGAAATCCATGATGGCTGTATTGAAACACAAGAGAACTATTTGAGTAAAGAGAAAGGGGAAAGTTCGGGTGAAAACTACAAAGGAGATCATCATTGTCGGGATCGTGATTGTCAGGAGCAGGGGTATTTTTCTTCATGGTGTTACAGGCAGCTGCCATTCTTGTTCCTATTATTACTCTGTGACAAGACGAAGGTCAACCTGGTGGTGGGGAAAGTAGAAGAAGAAGAAGAGTTGAAAAAGTCAATTGAAAATCGTCCACATCCTGATCATCATTCTCATCATC